>CM022301.1:495802547-495850047 GCA_011799875.1 Thinopyrum elongatum | reverse complement strand
TCAAATTAATGCAGATAACAAATTACTACGCATTAATTGATGAGATCAATACAGAAACAATTAGCACAAACATCATCTCCGGCGTTTGCAAAACAGCGCCTCGCATAAATGCCAAACAGACGCCGTAGTAATGACAACCTGATATTTGGAATGGATCTAACCCCCCGGCGAACGGCTGAGCCCAGATCTAAACGCTGGCTCATCAATCCCTGACATAAATTCAGGCGGAAGAGAGAGGGAGGGCATGATAATTAATTACCCTGGAGGCAGTCGCAGTTCTCGGCCTCCTTGCGGACGACGTCGAGGACGGAGTCGATGAGCTCGGCGCCCTCGGTGTAGTGGCCCTTGGCCCAGTTGTTGCCGGCGCCGGACTGGCCGAAGACGAAGTTGTCGGGGCGGAAGATCTGGCCGAAGGGGCCGGAGCGCACCGAGTCCATGGTGCCTGGCTCGAGGTCCATGAGCACGGCGCGGGGCACGAACCGGCCCCCGCTCGCCTCGTTGTAGTAGACGTTGATCCGCTCCAGCTGCAGGTCCGAGTCCCCCGCGTACCGCCCCGTGCCGTCGATCCCGTGCTCGTCGCAGATCACCTCCCAGAACTTGGCCCCGATCTGGTTCCCGCACTGCCCGCCCTGGATGTGCAGGATCTCCCTCATCGTGCCGCCGCTTCGCCGGTGCCGGGCGCCGGGGGTCCGGTGGACGGTGCTGGCGGTGGTTGCCGGGGAGGGGGTCGCGGGGTGGAGGTGGGGGATTCGGGAATTCGGATTTCGAAATGGGGGATGGTGTTTTCCGAGCCTTTATACCGCGAGCGTGGAGAGAGACCGCGGGTTCGGGTTCGGGCTCGGCCGCCCGGTGGTTGCGGGCCGCGGGCCATGGTGGGGCCCGCACCCAGTGGCGGTAGGGGGGGGAGAGGGGGTGTGCTGGCGTAGCGTGGGCTCGGGATGGCTCGGTCGCTGGACCTGAGTGTGCCAGGCTGGCGTAACCGAAGCCGCGGGCCCCGCCCGTTCCAGTCCAGTGGGAGGGAGGATGAGTGGATGGGATCGGGCACCGACGGCTGGGGCCGACGGAGCGTGGGGCCCGCGCACCGGTTCGCTGTGGACGGATCGGGTGTGGCGTAGCTGTCATTGACGTGTGATCGGCGCTGGAGCCACCTGGCAGGCAGGGTCGGTTCTGGGGATGGATTCGTGTGGATGGGGACGAGAGCTGCCGTGGGTAGGGCCGGCCGGCGCCGGAGAATCCCACAAGCCACGGCACACATGTTTTGTCCCCCCATTTTAGCCTACTTTTATTTCCAATTTTTGATGGAAGATAATTACTGTATGAGAGAAGCACGTCAAGACACATTTGAACGACTGAAAACTATGGCATATAGTACTACCATTTCATCTACTCCCCCGTTCCTACGTATAAGTTTTTGTAGAGATTCCACTATGGATCACATACAAATGTATGTAGATGCATTTTAGAGTGTAGATTCACTCATTTTTGCTTCGTATGTAGTCCATAGCGAAATATGTACAAAGACTTGTATGTTCTTAGAACGGAGGGGTACCTAACCTTCCTATCCACCGTCCCCGCAAAGGGGAAAACAGCCCCTCCGTATCCGAACAGACCCTGAACTGATCGTACCTATAAGTTGGTGCGCTTGTACAACAAGCTTAACAAGGAAGAATGATTAGACGGCGAATGATAGCGGCGGCGATTTTTATTATGGAGGGGATAGGGATGCTTCACTAGCAATCCAATCAGTGTGGTGGTGTACTGGACTGTACTCCAATCTTGTACTCCCTCCGTCCTAAAATTCTTGTTTTAGATTTGTTTAGATACGGATGTAGCAGCTGTAGTCTGCAGAGCGGTGGGGGCCAATTTGCATTTGGACGTCAAAGCACGTAGCTGTTGCTTGGTAGAAACGACAGAGACAAATCAACAGCAAACCCACCACCCTGAACTGAAGCACGCCTCTCGCTTTCAGCAGAGCGTGAAGTCGGCCCGATCAGGAAACAAAAGCAAGCAAGCAGCTGTATGTGATCCTCCGAAGTGGCTGAGATCGCAGGCCAAGCTTTCTGTCGCACACACAAAGGACTGAAATGGCGGGTCTTCCACTCAGAAAGTAGCAAACGGAAACATCACTTTTATTGTTACAACCATTTCTTACGATGTCCAACGTTTTCAACCATGGCGATGGTGGAAAGATGATGATGTTACAACCATCCTAGCAGTAGATCGATAGGGGGCGAACAGCCCCACGGACGCGCTGGGAGGCTGCTCTCAAACACTATGAGGTGACCCGCTGCCAACCTTGGATGGAACACGCAGAAAACCAGTAAGCTGGTCCTCGATTCAAGCTGGGGGCTAGAACGATTTCTTCTCGTAGGACACCAGCCCGTGGATCCCTCCCTCGACTTGAGCGGCACCGGTCCTCACCTGGTAAAGGAAGGTTGTTACCAAGACTGGATATCAGGCCTATTTCTCAACTGGGAAATACAGAGTATACAACACAAAAATGAAGATAAAAAACAGTGAATGCAAACCTCAACCTTTGGTCAGTATTCGATATTTGAAATGACAAACATGCATACAAACTATCAGTATAAGCATCTTCAGGGAAATTTCGATGCACATTTTTTGCACTACACAGCCATGAGCAGGCATTGCACTTCTCATTCGTTGTAACAAGTACTATGACTCTGTGAGCACAGTTCTACATAAACTGTGATGTGTGATCTTGGTTCTAAGTGGGACTAAGGACAGAGATATTTGGTAAGAGAAAGGGACAGATAAGAACTTCTTTTTTACATGATAAGATGTGATTTGGGACTATTTTGTCCAAAAAAAAAAGAGATTAAGCGTGGCATGGTCTGAAAAAGAGGAGTAAGCAGTAAGTACAATGATAAAAGACGTTGAACTTCCATTGCATATCAAATTCCACTTGGGAGTGAATATGGAATAGCGTAAACCGTAAAAGTAATTTAAGACTTGGTGATCCAAACTCCCACTAAACAGTGAATATATGCATGAACTGCTGATAATGACAAAGTAAAGTTTCATAGTCTGCACACAGAACAGATTCTTGAAGAATCAGCAGAATGCAATATTTCTGAAAGGAGTACTTTGGAGGGGTACCACCCCAGGAAGAACAACGATATAAATGAGAAGATCACACATCCCAAAGAAAGAAAAGGACCTTAAACTAGATTCAGTGACAGATATTCTCATACCAAAGTTATCCATTCAGCAGGCACGTAAACTAAAAAATAGGTTATTTTAGAAGACAAACAATTAAACTAATATGAAGTCTGTCAATTGCACAATAGCTTTCATGTAGATCACTGAGTTAATGACCGTTAAAGACAACAATCTATAGAACTTAGCGTTGAATATTACGGATAAAGAAGGCACAGTGCCAATGCCCATCCCGAAACAAAACCAAGAGACACTACGTCTCAGTGTTAGTTAATCCCTATTCCAAAATCAACGATTTATGTCAGCGGCAGATATGAAAACTTTCTTTTGGCCTGTGAATATTTGTATATGAGTGTACCTAAGAAACATGGGCTTCGTCGATTATTTAGAAAAGAAATAACTGATTTGTACGTTTGTCAACAAATAAAACTATTTCTCTAATTTTAGGTATTTCGCATTATGAATCACTCGAAATAAATAAATAAAGAGGTAAAGAGCACATATGTAATCCAGCAAGAAAATACCTCTAATCTGAGAGTCTCCGCTCGTAAAAGATCATGAGCTGACTGCAAAGAGGATGCACCAAGATCTTGGAATCCTTGCTTAACAGCTTGCATTGTATACGGAATAAACCTCAGAACAGAACCTTTGTCAGCTACCGCTCCAACAACTCCCTGGGCAACTTTAAGCTTCAGAGTATCACCAAGATACCTTGCATCGCTCCCCTTTGTCATGGCTTCGAGGGAGCCCATACCTCTGTATTTTTTTACTCGGTGGCCGTCCTAGACAAACACATTCAAAGAATCACAATATTAACCAGAAGCAAGTAAAATTGCAAACTTCAGTTACAATAGAGCATAAAAGTACAGTTAAACCTAGCATAAGACTACACTTAAACTGACCAATACATTTGAATACTTCGATCAACTTATACATCAACCCTTAATGGCAATGCCTGGTTAGAAGACTTCATGACATCTAAGTACACTCCATTAAGGGACCTTTTAAATTGCAGTGGGCAAATAGAATTTATATTTGCATGTACATGGTTGTAATTTTCATCAAAAGTAAAGAGTTTAATCTCTAACATGGGGATTTGTGGACTTGAGCATGCATCACTACAGGACATTCAAACTTAACCCTGTTGCAAAAGGCTAAAATATACCTTGTATTCATAGGCTCCAGGAGCCTCATGGCTGCCAGCCAAGAAACTGCCCATCATAACAGTTGATGCCCCCAGTGACAAAGCCTTCACAATATGGCCAGAGTATGAAATACCACCATCAGCTATAACTGGCACATTGTGATCCTTGGCATAAGATGCAACCTTGTAAACAGCAGTGGCCTGTCAAACCAAAACAGAAAAAACATCAAATTAGTTCGGTCTCTCTATACAATGTGTTGACATGCACCTGCAGCCATTTGAAACCGAACATACTAAATTATTTTCTAACATAGACCAGCAAGACTGCCAGGCTATGTGGAAATATATGGAGCAAGTTACCATCCAAATCAAACTAGATTGCAGATCTGAACAAAAGAAGAAAACAAAGCATCATATAAGCTCCATAAACAAAATGCTACTCCCCTTTCAAGAATGGGAATATAGACTAAAACATCAATGATACATATGATTGCTTTAGATTTTCCAATATTCCAAAATTTCCAAAGAATTACAAATTTATTTTCCGAATTCCAACCCTCAAAATGTGACATATTAAGCATGAACAAGACTGTTAAGTTATCATGTGTTCCAACCATATGGTTTACATGGCAACCAGACTCGTTCCTGTGTTAATGCAAATGGACATGAGGCATCATTCCTGATAGTGTTTGCTATGTGCAATGTAGGAGTTCAGAAAGTCAATTTAGTGATAGAGATTGAGCTCGATTATTTTTGCATGATAAATATTTATATATTTCAATTGTTGGGTGGCCACTTTCAAAGCTGCATACCGCAATAGCACTACAAGGTTCAGCCACTTGCTAATTACTTGAAATTATACCTTTGATAACGATCAAAATAGGATGTTTGGAATGGATATGGGTGAGAGTTTGATGTGTTCAAAATTTCAAGTAACCTATCAGGCCTTTTCCCATCTTGGTTATAAAATAGGATTATAAATTTTGGATGACTTTACGCTTGACAAACAGCATGCTCATGTTGTCCTACCAATTGCAGAGGATCTAAGCTGATAGGCAAGATGAGCAACTATTTGACAGCAGACAAAATGAAATTAACAAGCATGGAAACAAACTAAACTATTAAAGGGGCAGGGGTTTATGAGATATACTATACCTGTCCTCTACCCACAGCGCAAACTTCTTGGGTAGTGCAAATTGAACCAGAGCCCATTCCAACACGCAGGCCATCCACTCCAGCAGCAATCAAATTCTGTGCCTGCCCAATTGTCACCACATTGCCTCCAATCAAATCCACCTCCGGAAACGCCTTCTTGGCATACTTTATCATATCAAGCTGGTAGGTGGAGTTCCCCTGCGAGCTATCGATAACAATAGCATTGGCCCCTGCCTGAATTAGCTGCTCTAGCCTTCGCTTGTCATCCTCACGGGTTCCAATAGAGGCTGCAACCACGAACTTCCCATCCGCTCCGAGCGACGGCTTGCCTAGCTTCGGATAGCTCCGAATGCGCTCAACGTCCTTGGAGGTGATGAGGTCGATTACCTCACCCTCCTCGGACACGAGAGGGGCGTAGTCCAAACCCTCATCGGCGAGGAAGGCCGCCGCCTGCTCGAAGTCAAAGGAGGCGGAGGCCGAGCGCGGGGCGGGCCGCATGTACTCGGATACCGGGACAGGGGCCTCCGGCGAGGCCGCATCGGCGGCCACCGCGACGCCGAGGAGCTTGGAGAGCGAATCCCCTTGCTCGGTGACGAGGGCGTAGTCGTGCCCCGCGAAGTCGTTGAGCGTCGGAGCGGAGGCCGGGGAGAAGATGGGGACGGAGGAGACGAAGGGGAGGCGGCGGGACTTGGCGGCGCGGACGATGGAGGCCTGGGCGCGGGGCTCGGTGTTGGAGTGGACGACGGCGACGCCGCCGAGGGAGGCCATCGCCGCGGCCATGGCGGCCTCGGAGACGGTGTCCATGGGGGAGGCGACGCAGGGGATGGAGAGGGGCACGCGGCGGGAGAGGCGGGTGGAGAGATCGACGGCGTCGGCGGGGAAGTCAATGAAGCCCGGGAGGAAGATTACGTCGTCATACGTGTAGGACACGCCCTGCGAGAAGAGGCGCGCCGCCGAGAAGCCGTCGTCGGCGAGGCTCGCCATTTTCGGGTGGGAGTTTTAGGGTTTTGGGGTTGGCGGCGGCGGCGGCGGCGGCGCGGCGGGCGATGTGGGCTGTCACTGGATGGGTCGAGTGAGGATAGGGACCTTTTGTTTTACGTGGCTTGGCGGGCAGTGGGAGCTTCACGGAAAACCTCCATGACACGTGGGTCCCGCGCGGACTCATATCTTATTTTATTTTTTAGCAACTCGCGGGCTCATATTATCTCTAGTCAGATGCGGGTGCTGTCGTGCGTTTTGGGAGCTGATGCTGGGCCGGGACGACCCGTATCTGGATTGCGCCGGCTCTGTGGTCACCCGGTTGAGCATGGGAGCTCCTGTGTGCCGCTCCTTTTACGGCAAATGGTTAAGAGCCTTTTTTTGCGACTGACTGACACTAGTTGTAAATGTCACTATCCATCTTCTCCGATGCTGATAAATGGCGTACCGCATGTGCGTCATTTGTTGTAATCTGAGAGTTTTTTTTAGATTTGTTTATTCGAAATGTTTTATCTGTTGAACCATGCGTTCAAATATCAAAACTATTTTCACCGTTGAAGTTCTCACGTTGAGAATTTTTAAACTAAGTCCCATGTTACTAGGTTTCGACGAACTTTTTTCACCAGAAAATGAGAAAATAAAAAAAATATGAAAACTAAAAAAATATGAAAAAAGAAAAAACCGACAATCAAAAAAATGAATGCCAAAAAACAGCAGAAACAACCAGAGCCTGAAAGCACACTTGTGGTTTTCACTTTTTTCGGGGAAGCACAGGCTGTGTTTCTCGTGAAAATAAGGTTGCGCTTCTCGTATAAGCACATGTCGTGCTTTTTCCTTTTTTTGAGAAAGTAGAATTATGCTTCTCGTGAACGTCTAGATTGTGCTTCTGACGGAAACACATGTTGTGCTTCTTGTGGAAGAAAATATGTACTTCACGAGGAGCATAACAGTCGTACTTCGAATAAAAAAAAACCCAACAAAACTAGGCAAAAGCCAAAAAAACAAAAAAGCGTGCAGCAAACAAAAAACATCTTCCTACGGGGTGCGCTCGAAGCACTAGGAGCGCGAGGAGGAGATCTCCTATTCCGCACCTTTAGCGCCATGGAAGGCAATTGGCGCTCACTGCAGCCCTGGTGCGCCAGCCCACGAACGCACAGCACAACGAGTTGTATTAAAGTGGAAAAAAAATCCAAAATAAACCTTGATCTTGTAGACGAAAATTAAATCAAACCCTAAGCTTGCAATCCCGGAAATCAGCACACCGAACTTTCTGATCCTGTTCTATTTTGAACCTTGAGCCCATTTAGCTAGTACTTGCTGACGTGACAAGTCAAATCCTAGGATTGTTGACCGGATGGCTGGATATTAAGATGAATCGGGCTGGCCCGTTAGCGTAGTCACTCGCGCTGCTATGTTTTTTTCTTTTTCATTTTCTTTCTTTTTTTTCTTTTTTGTTATTTTTTCGTAATGATGATAAATTTTTAGTACTTTTGTAATAACAACAAACATTTCTTTATAAAACTACACAGAGCCACTTGTCTTTTATAAGGAGGGACGAAAAATTACTAGGCGACAAAAGAAAAATTCACTATCCAACGTACTTCACAGGACTCAAACTCTGGTTCTCGCATTGAGAGAGCAACCACAGCTAGCCACTGCCCTGAAGGCTGCTCATTATGCTAGGTAGTGCACATTTATAAGAACAGACAGGAGCGTACATATATCTAAACATTTTAGAAAATCGAACATGTCTTGAACTTTTTTTGAACAATTTTGAAATGCTGATTTTTTAACGCAAATAATTTATGAAATTCCAAAAACAACTGTAAGGAAAATGCGACACAATTCCGAACATCTTTTGACAAATGTAAACAATTTTTGAAATCACAAAAATTTAGACAGAACTTGAGAACTCCAAACAATTTTGGTAAAACACCAAACATTTTTTAGTTTGTGACAAAATTAGAAAACATGAACATTTGTTTTACTACTGAACAATTTATGAAATGCTTGAACACTTTTTGAATTATGAACAAAATTTTGGTAAACATTTTTTTTGAAAGTTTGTGCATATTTTTTTCAGGATTCAAGAATTGTTCCCTTTTTTATTGTTATTTTTCTTTTTTGAAGAGTGTCCGCTTTGTAAAAACTGATTGTGTTTCCAAAAAAAATTGTTCCTTTTTCCAAAAGTATTCGGAATTTCAAAAAGTGTTCGCACCTTAGAATAGCTTGAGGATTTAAAAAAAAAATACGTTTTCAAAATTTGTTTGCTCCCAAAAAATGTTTCCAAATCTCGACGCTGGTGTCTGATTAAGTACTTTCGCGCTTCATATTCTTGCACTAGGAGTAATCCACTCTGATGGCTAGCTACTTGATATCGACAGCGCCAAGTCACAAGTTCGACTCCACCCTGTCTTTTTACGACGCGCTTACAAAAAAGTAAAAACAAAACCCCCTTCACGCCTGATGGGCCAGCCCAATCGCGTCTGCAGCCAACAATCCCGGGAGTTGATCTGCAACATCGACAATCCCTGTTTAGGAACGCCTTCAAGGTTCAAAATAGACCGGGATCAGTGAGTTTGATATGCTGATTTTCGGAATTATAAGTTCAAGGTTTGTTTTGGACTCGCAAAAAAAAGGTTTGTTTTGGACTTTTTCCGTATTAAAGTGTGAAAAAAACACCCCCAAAAATGGCTCTCAACAAGGAATCAAACTCACGCCGTTGCTATCGTGTAGGTGTTTGGCTAATCACTACAACTACTAAGTGCTAGTGACTAGTTATAGCGCGGACTATTTAAGAACAATTGTTTCTCGTGCTATTTATTGCACACTACACAACACTATTTACTGTAGCTCTCAGATTTTTGAATTATTTGAAAAGATTTTGAAAAAACGTGATTTGTTTTTGAAAAAACACAAACCAAATTTGAAAGTTCACAGATTTCAAACAAAGTTCACAAACATGCAAAAAAACGTATTCACAAAATGGTCACCAAATCAAAACAAATTCATCTATTCAAAAAAGTTCACGAATTCCAATAAGTTCTTTTAAAAAAAATTCTAGAAAAAGTTCACAATATTTTAAAAAAAATCATCAATTTCGAAAAAAGTTTATCGATTTTAAAAAATGTTCACTAAATCAAAAAAATATGTATTAAAAAAAGTTCATGAATTAAAAAAGTTCAAATTTCTTAAAAATTTTCATTCATTTTCGGAAAAAGTTCATTGGTTTTGGGAAAATGTATATCAATTTTGAAAAAAAGTTCAGCAATTTTGAAAATGGTTCGGGCATTTTAAAAAAGAAAATGGAAAAAGATCCATTGGCAGCTAAAATCCCACCAACAATAACGGACCAGTGGCAGCTAAGAGCATCTACAGCCGGGCACCTCAAACTTGCCTCATACGCTCGGGCAAGCCCGCCCGGTCATTGTCCGATCACAAATTTTGACCCAGACGGGCGCCTCAAACGCCCGGGTTGACCGGCACCCCTCATATCCAGCCCAAATATGGGGCGGATATGGGGGCGCCCGGGCACGCCCGCCACGTCGGATCCGACCTACACTGGCCCACCCGACCCCACATATATTCCTTCTCACCCGCTCGCCGGACCAAACCCAAGTCACTTCACTCCACTCCCCTCCGCCACCCAAGCTCGTCTCCGGTGTCTTCCAGCCGTCTCCGGCATGGCGGTCAGCGGATCCGAGTCCTTCACCTCCAGATTCATCGACCCCGAGCTCATCCAACGCGGCCCCGAGGAGGAGATGGTTGTCCGGCTTGCGCTCCGCCGCGGCCGGGAGGAGGCCCGTGCACGACAGCGCTCGGACTCCTTCCGTCAGGAATCCATTGCGTCCGTCCAAATGACGCATGGATCCGGTTCTAATTTAAGGTATCTGGATGTGGAATGAATTTTTTGAGACGTGGCCGGTCACTGTCCGCAGACACGTCCGGGCGTATCCGCGGGCGTTTGAGCAATCGAATTTATTAAGTCCAGGTGTATATATTTTTTAGGTGAAAAGCCTAATCTTTATTGATCAAAGTCCACATAGAGTGGGATTTTGTTTACATCATGTGATTGGCCAAACCACACATGACGCCCAGAAGCTAACCTTAGAGCGTAACTAGCTAAACTATGAGCTTCCATATTACTTTCTCGACCTTCATAAATAAAACTTTAAGAAAAAGCGGTAGAACAAAGTTTGATCTCATTGATGATTGTGTCGTGCCTGCCTTGTGAGCCCTGATTGATATCCTAAGTCCAGGTGTATATGCTGTTAGGGTTTTGGCGATGGCCGCGGCCCGCGGGGTGGGTGAATGGATGAGCTTCGCCAACTTCCCAACTCCAGCGCCTCACTTCCCCCACCTGGTTTCTAGAGCGAAGCTGGCTGCGTTTTTTTTTGAGCCGGGCGAGCTCCTCCCGTGCGTGAGTGGGCAGCCGACAGCCGAGCTCCTCCCGTTGCTTCTAGCCCAGTTTGGCGTCGGTTCTACCCAGGCTGAAAGACAGGAGATGGGCTGGGCACGTGCGGTTGCGATGTTCTTCTTTCCCCTCCGATTCAGCCATTACAGGGAGCTCATTTCCCCCGGCGGCGCCCCTCGAGGGATCCCGCCTTACCTGGGCATGTGGTAAACAATTTGGAGCCAGTCCTTGATCGCTTCGGATCAAGATTCCGAGGGGGACTGCGCAGCACCATGCGAGTACCCTCCAGATGTGCATCACACTTCAGCTGAGCAGCTAGAACAACAGCGCCGACATTGCCCAGATCATCTTTCTCATCTGCAGTTCTCTTGCGATTCTTATAACCATCAGCCATGTCCGCATCAGCCCCTTCCTCCTCCTCTTTGTTCTGTGAGGTCTTGTTGTCGGAACCTTTGAGGCCATGTAAGAAAAGCCGAACAAACTCTTCAGCTGACCAGCTTCCTGTACCACTGATACTACTTTGACTGCTCTGATTGCAAGCTGCACTGGCCAAAGGATGATGCAACCTCAGTCTTTTCCCATCTCCCGGATAAAAAATAAAGCCTGAAAGAGAACACTCAGGCGCTAAATGATTAATTCTGCCTGTCCAGCCAATCATGGCACGATTGAAAGCGGCGCACGTGATGCCAACGTCAAACAAGGCGACGACTCTGGGGGCGTCCGCTCCTGCGCACTCACCCTGACAGGCAAGGAACAAGCTGCGGGCTGCCTTCGTCTTCCTTCCTCGGAATATGCGGCACTGGAGCTCAAGGTTCTTGTATGGCGAGGCGCGCCGTTCCGACCCAGGAAAGGGCTGCAGCCCACCTTCCGTCGCGAGCGCCTCAGCTCTGTTGGAACTGTCGCGGGATTGGCGACCCTGCGACGGTTCGGGAGCTCCGCGATCTCGTGGAGGCTTGTGCGCCGTCGGTGCTCTGTTTAGTTGAAACTCAGCTAGCAAAGAACCGAGTGGAGGGTTTGGCGGTTTCTCTAGGATTTTATGGGAGTTTTGCAGTTGCTAGCAGCGGCCGCAGCGGTGGTCTTTGTATTTTTTGGAAAAATAATATCACATTGAAATAAAGAACTTCTCTCAGTATCACATTGACTCGGTTATCTCGGAGCCGGGAAAGGAGCAGTGGCGTCTCTCCTGCTTTTATGGAGAGGCAAACAAGAGTTTGAGGTATAAGACTTGGGATATAATGAAATTTTTGCGTGGTGAAAGTACACTTCCTTGGGTATGCATAGGAGATTTCAATGAAGTCCTCCGACCGGAAGAGCAAATGGGGCCTAACACTCGTGATAATGCTCAGATTGCGGGGTTCAGAGAGGCGGTGGACTTGTATGGCTTGGCTGACCTGGGATATAAAGGACTTGACTGGACTTTCGAAAAGAAAATAATTGGTGGACAGTTTTGCAGAGTTCGTCTTGATCGTGCTTTGGCCACACCTAGTTGGTCGACCATGTTCCCTTTCGCCACTGTGGAACACCTCACTGCAGCAAAATCTGATCATAGCCCCATTGTTCTGATTAATGAGTTAGAAGCAAGCAACCTTCGGTTCGCTGTAAAGAAGCCTTTCCGATATGAATGTATGTGGGAGTCCGATAGCAGATTCAGAGGGGTGGTGGAGGAGGCCTGGCAAACTGTTCAACCGGCATCGTCGGTGTTCGACTTGGCGAAGAAGCTAACCTCTGTTGCTAATTCGCTGTCTCGCTGGGGTAAGACTACATTTGGGTCTGTCCGGCAGGAGCTTCGATCACTGCGCCGACGCCTTGCTGTTCTTAGGGCCGCGCCTCTTCGGGTGGGGCCTGGAGTAGAGGAGAAGAAGGTTGAGGATCGGATAATCGAGCTGTCCTACAGGGAGGAAGTCATGATGAGGCAGAGGTCACGTATACAATGGCTTTCAGAGGGAGATAGCAACACGCAGTTTTTTCAGCGGAAAGCTAGTGCTCGTCGGTCCAAGAATAAGATTTCACAGCTTCAGCGGAATGATGGCTCGATTAGCTCAGACCCCAAGGAGATGGCGGTTATGGCGAATGAGTTTTATGCAAGCTTATACACCTCCGAAGGAACCATTGGTATGGAAGAGGTCTTGTCTCACATACCGACTAGAGTTAATGGAGAGATGAATGCCCAGCTCAATGCAAGTTACAGCAACAAGAGGTAAAGGAAGCATTGTTTCAAATGTTTCCAACAAAAGCTCCCGGACCCAACGGTTTCCCAGCGCATTTTTTTCAGAGGCACTGAGATCTATGTGGTGATGAAATTACTGGTATGATCATTAGGGTGCTCAGTGGAGAGGACTCACCCGATGAGATAAATCGTACGTTCATCGTCTTGATTCCCAAGATTGCTAGTCCAAAAAATTTAGGACAATTTCGGCCTATAAGCCTTTGCAATGTGATTTACAAAATCGCTTCAAAGGTCTTAGCTAATAGGCTGAAAGTTATTCTCCCCGTGGTAATCTCTGAAGAGCAGTCGGTGTTTGTCCCAGGACGTCTCATCACAGACAATTTCATAGCGGCCTATGAATGTTTGCATTACATGAAAACAAGAAAAGTTAAGAGGAACCGTTTCTGCGCGCTTAAGTTAGACATGATGAAAGCTTATGACAGATTGGAGTGGTCTTATTTGAAGGCAGTCATGCTCAAGTTGGGTATCAGTCCTCGGTTCATGGAAACTATCATGAGGTGCGTGTCGTCGGTTTCTTTTTCCATTCTATTTAATGGTGGTAGTCTGGATGTTTTTAGGCCTTCACAAGGTGTGCGTCAGGGAGATCCCATTTCTCCGTATTTGTTCTTGCTAGCTGCCGAGGGTCTCTCTTGCCTTCTGAAAGCCCAAAATGTTGGAGTTCGAGGTGTCACAGTCGCTGCTACAGCTCCACCAGTCAACCACCTTCTTTTTGCCAATGATAGTCTCCTCTTTTTTGAGGCAACTAGTGGCAGCGCTACTCATGTTCGTGATCTCCTGCAAAAATATTGTGATGCGTCCGGTCAGAGAATGAATATGGAGAAATCATCCATCTATTTCAGTAAAGGGGTTGATGAATCACAACGGAATGTTATCAAAAATATCATACAAGTGCAGAATGAATCATTATCAGAGAAATATTTGGGACTACCGACGGATGTTGGCAAGTCAAAAGAGGGATGTTTCAAGTATCTCAAGGATAGGATTTGGAAACATGTTCAAGGGTGGATGGAGAAGTGCCTGTCAGCTGGTGGGAAAGAGGTACTAATTAAATCTGTTGCTCAGTCTATTCCCACGTATTCTATGGCTTGCTTCAAGCTCCCCCGCGGCCTCTGTGAGCACATCAATAGCCTTCTTCGCAAATTTTGGTGGGGAAGCAAAAAAGGTGAGAGGAAGACTGCCTGGGTTTCATGGAAGACAATGTCAAAACCGAAGTATATGGGGGGGATGGGCTTCCGTGATATTGAGTTATTCAACTTGGCGTTGTTGGCACGGCAAGCTTGGAGGCTTTTACAGGATCCAAGTTCGCTTATTGCCCGAGTTCTTAAGGCAAGGTACTATCCTGACTGCCATCTGTTAGATGCAACGTTGGGTTCAGCTCCTTCCCAGGTCTGGCGCTCGATCATGGAGGGAAGGGATATCCTGTCTTTGGGGCTCATCAAGAGAATTGGTTCAGGATCAACTACAAGCATTTGGCAGGATAATTGGTTGCCTAGGGACTACAAGCTTCGCCCCATCTCTGCCCGATCAGAGAACTCGCCATCTTTAGTTTCTGAACTCATTGATCATGCTACGAGGTCTTGGAACAGGCATGCATTATCTCAACATTTCATTGCACCGGATGTTGAAGTAATTTTAAATATACCGCTTAGCACTAGAGTACAGCAGGACTTTTGGGCTTGGCATTATGACAAGCGAGGCATATTTTCTGTCAGATCAGCTTATAGAATGATTTCGGCAATTAAGGCTCAAAGTGAGGATTGGCTAGAACATCGGCCCGGTCATTCGAATCAAGCGACAGATGAGAAGTCGTGGATGCGGCTTTGGAAAGTGAAGGTGCCGTCTAAGGTACGTGTTTTTGTGTGGAGATTAGCACATACGTCTTTGCCGACGGGTATGTTTCGTCATGAGAGGAATATGGTAACCTCTCCTACATGTGTCATTTGTAACTCGGCAGAAGATTCATGGTGGCATTCCCTTTTCGATTGCCGTATGGCTCGATGTGTCTGGGCATTGGGAGATGAGGAAGTACTGGAGCATGTAATATCGAATCGTACTGTTGATCCTCGTCTATGGCTGTTCTGGCTCTTTGAATCCATGAACCAGCAAGATTTGGCTCGAGTTCTAGTCACCATGTTGGCAATTTGGTGGGCGAGGAGACGTGCCATCCACGATGACGAATTCCAGAGCCCATTATCAACCATGTGCTTCATTAACAGATTTTTAGAGGACTTGGAAATAGCTGATGTTCGAGTCTCTTGCTTAAATGCCCCATCTACGACAGCTTGTCAGAAGGGCCGCAGGTGGATTGCCCCCGAGGAAAATGCTGCAAAAGTTAACGTCAACGGTGGACTATCTCGCCATGGTGATTTGGGTGCAGCTGCAGCTGTTTGCAGGGACAAGGAAGGTCACTTCCTGGGTGCTTCTGTTGTGCTCTTTGATGGCCTTGTAGACCCAGCCAGCTTGGAAGCACAGGCCTGCAACGAGGCGCTCGCCCTTGCCAGGGATCTCAATCTATCACACCTGGTGATCGCCTCAGACTGCCTCGAGGTCATATCTAACATCAACAAGGGTGCTGCAGCCTCCTATGCGCTGGTTTTGAGCGAGATCAATCACAGAAGCAAGGAGTTTGCTAATGTCTGCTTCCGCTTTGAGAATCGGGAGTCAAATTTGAAGCTCATGCTCTAGCAAAAGCTGCTGTGTCTCTCCCAGTAGGTCGCCATTTATGGCTAGGGAGACCACCTGATATTGCTTGTATTCCTGATGTTTTGAACTATGAATAAAATCCCTGGTTCACCTAAAAAAAGCCATTACAGGGAGCTTTTAGCCTGTAGTTGTATACAGAGAGGTATTTTGCGGATACAAGTGACATAGACATAAAGAACGGGACTTCTGCAGCTTGTGGAGCAGTGATACAAGAGATTTTAGACCGTTCTTTAGTTTTCCATTTATGTAATATAGTTCACGAATTTAGGAGCTTAAACTTTGAGGCTCACAATCTAGCGAAGCATGCTCTCTCTCTCGGAAGTTGCTGTCATGTTTGGTCAGGTCATCCTGAAGATCTTTCTTCCGTCCCTGTAAACATTGTGACGGGTTAATAAAGGCTTCACGAGATTGTCTCAAAACAAAAAAACAGAGAGCTTTTAGCCTGTAGTCTGTGTATATAGAGAGGTATTTTGCGGATACAAGTAACATAGACACGGAAATTATATAATTTTGACACAAAGAATAATGTTTGAATTACAAACGAGATAACATTTCGAAGAGCGACAAGTTATGCCACATGTCATACATCAAAAGCATCAGCTTTTCTTGCATATGTTTACAAATCAGAAGGCCACACATCTGCAAACAGACGAACATAACATCACCAAGTGAGAGCAATGGCAGCAGCTATTTGATTCCATGTTAGAGATTTTTTCTTCTTTTTCAAAAACAAAGAGGTTGTGCCGCCATACTAGAAGCTCATTGAAGTCACCACAAGATCGTGTGACCCTACTATAACGGAATATCGAACTCTCCGAAAAACAGGCACTCACTCGGTAAGTTGTTCTGATTCCTCACAAGCCTATGTTGAAACTACACACCTTTCCCATGCATCTTCCTTGAATTTGTTGAGCCGAAACCCATGAATGTTATCCGGTCAATATTCGTAAACATTGTTGTCGTCGTATCATTGAAACTCTGTGTTGTCTTCTTTTCTCGTGTGTGTGTGTGTGTATATATATATATATATATAGGGTCGCGCTATTCGTCACCCCGGGTGAGGAATTCAGTCCAATCTATGCACCCACGACCAGAACTACCAACTGTAAGAAACACAATGCTTGAGGTAAAATTACTGCATGGACAAGGAACCAACCACTACCGGACTCGCCACCTATGCCGACGGCCCATGGCCGTCGGCATAGGCCATTTCCCGTCGGCATACATCTATGCCTACGGCTGCCGTCGGCATATCCCCGTCGCCATAGATCACGTCAGCGTAGTCTTGTCAGACCGTCGGCATAGTTTAGCCGTCGGCATAGGGGCCTATGCCGACGGCTTCCTTCCGGCCGTCGGCATAGTTTAGCCGTCGGCAGTGATTTTCACCTGATGGCAACGGACGGCGCCGTCAAAAGCGCTGACGAATCACAGGCCGCCGCGTGGCAGAGGTATGCCGACGGCAAAGACGTCGGCATAGGTGAAAACCTATGCCAACGGCTTTGCCGTCGGCATACCTCTGCCACGTGGCGGTCTCTGGTGACTCCTGGCAGCAGGGATATGCCTACGGCAAAGCCGTCGGCATAGATTTTCACCTATGCCTACGGCAACACCTATGCCGACGGCTTTGCCGTAGGCATATCCCTGCCACGTGGCAGACCCTGGGAAGCCCTGTGCATATCTATGCCGACGGCTTTGCCGTAGGCATAGATCTGTGCTGTTTTTTTTTTCCTGTTTTCTCTGTTTCAATTCATTTTGACAGCATTTTAAACCAGAAAATATGGGATTATGCAGAAATATGACCGTTCATCATCTAAACATACTCAAGTTCATCATCATCATTTAAACATACTCAAGTTCATCATCTAAAGATCATCATCGGCGAAAGTTCATGAACATAAGTAGTGCAAGACATGGAACATCATCATCGTCATCTAAAGAAAGTATGGCACGACGGCCACATGCACAGGTGGTATCATCATCGACATCAAACAAGACCACCGCCGCCAAAACCACCACCGCCAAGACCACCTCCGACAAAACCACCACCGCCAAGACCACCTCCGCCAAAACCGCCACCGCCAAGACCACCACCACTCTGCCAGATCGGAGTGACTGGGGTCGACGAAGCAGGAGTCGAGCCACCGGTCCCCTACATGTTTGAGAGAAGATTCTAACGGTAAATATGATATGATAGTGTTGAATGAACGAGAACTAGTTTGTCAGTAGTTAGGCAAATGTACTAACCGGACTATCACTGCCTAGTGCCACCCATTCATCGAACGTGGGCACGTGTGGGGGTTCTCCCGCAGGTGGTGGTGGGGGTCCCATTTGTGGTGGATCCGTGCGGTTACTCCAAGACGCCAACATAGCCTGGATGTTAGTTAAACAAGCAAACTAGAAGGTCAGAAGGAATGAAAGTGCAAAAATTTAGCCTGGTTTTAAGAGGGCAAAACTAACCGTCATCATCTGACGGTTGTAATCGTCGTTTGCCTTCACTCGTTGCAAGTACTCCCGCACCTCGAGATTCCTATGCTCGACAAAGGCCTTATATGCCTACATAATTTAGGTTGTTTCTAAGTGAGCAATGCTGAAAATAAACTGAGAATGTTAGAGAGAAAGAAGATAAAGGGGAAGTACTTACAGCATGCTGGCGGGCTAAGGGAGGCTGCGAACGCCTCGTACTCTCTGACGGGCTCGGGTTGGTAGCCCGAAGCCGTGTGTACGAGACCGAAGGAGTGATCAAGCCATCGAAACACGGATACCGGCCATGGGACTTCCCCTGGATGGCCACCACCGCCGTGTCGTCGATCTGAGACTGGGCGACGTCAGGAACAGGAACATCCGGATGCAAACTCTGAAAGTGCTGAGTGTAAGACTCCAGGTGCTCCTCGGTCTTGCCGTAGTACTGGCTCTCGCCGTCCTTGCGATCACTCCGCTCGCGGGCCAGCTTCCACGACTCAATGTCTGAGAGCGGCCTCTTCAACTTGTCCTCCTGCAACGTCAAACAGAAGTTAGCCATACATAAGAACATGACGGTAAAGAAGAACAAAAATGCATCATGCATATAGATATACCTTCATGGCCTTGAAGCCCCAGTGGTTCCTGTTTCCTTGGCCGTGTGTCCCGTCTTTTCCACGGTTAGCCCGGGCCTTGCTGCTCTTGGCAGCAAACTCTGCATCATCGCCGAGCCACCTATCCACCAAACTCGCCCATCCGTCATCCCTTCCATAGCACCAACAAGGAACAACCTATGCAAATTTTGGAAGCATGACATGTGAGCACGAAACATATAGTTGACTGCTTGAAACAATGAAAAGTCAGTAATAGTTACCTTCATGAACTGCTCCCTGCTCAAGGTAAGTCATTGCCTCTGCGCTTGAGTTTTGGTCATCTTTTGATGAAGGTAGATGTCGTAGTACTGCGAGACGGCAACCCAGCGCACCTCGTACTGCAACTGACGAGCTTTCTTCTTCGCAGCCGCAAGCAAGACCACGTCGGCTCTGGCCTTGTGCTCGTCAAGAACTCTATAGAGTTGCTGCAATCATGCATAAACCAGAAGCAAACAAGGCATGAGTTGAGTGATTCAATGATAAACTATGAACGAAACTGAAGACAAGTGATTCAGAAGAGAACTTACCCAAAATTTGGTGATCACGGCCTTAGCGGCCGTCCCGTACTCAGCGTGGCTGTAAGCCTTGTAGTGGGCCCAGCTCGTGGCCAAAACCCGCAGCTGCGGGTCCCTGTCTGGCCACGGGCAGAATAGGCCCGGCCAAAACTCCTTCAACAGGACAGTGATAAGGCCGTTCGGTTTACGGCCCTTTCCGTGAAGGATCCAGTTCCTGCAAAAGAATCAAATGATTGCCATGTGTACAATAAGAAAATGTTGTCATGTGTTGAAAATATGATTGAGAGGCACTTACTCTGTCCCCACAGGTTCAATGAGCCACTTGTACGCCTCGATAGAAGGTGGTGTAGGTACTCCGGCAGTACCACGTAGCCACCCCTGCGGAGCACCCGGTGGCAAGTCACCCCACAACTCGGGGTCAACCTCCCCTCCACCACCCTCCTCGCCCTCCTCCTCACCCTCCTCCTCAGCCTCCTCCTCCTCGCCCTCCTCCTCCTCGCCCTCCTCCTCCTCAGACTCAGAAGGTGCCTCAGTATAGGAGGGCATCGAAGAAGACCCTCCTATTTCGGACACGGCCCGGAGTTTTTTGCCCCGGCTGCCTCTCCCCCCACCTCCTCTAGGGGCTCTCCCCCACCCCCTCCTCCTCTAGGGTCTCCTCCCCCGACCCCTCCACCTCCCTGTGAGGTGTCATCCTCGCATAGTCGGGAGGGAACCTTGTGGGCTCGTCCACTCCGAGTAAGTCCTTTGAATTTACCGAGGAAACTGGCGCCGCTGGACTTGCCCATGATTAGCAAACCTGCATTGAGAAGAGAATAAAACAATTAGTAAGGATATCAAATAAACAAGCATACAGGAAAGACATTAATAACAGAAGAGCACATTAAGCATACAGGAAAGAACATTAATAACAGAAGAGCACATTAAGCATACTATTGTAATGATCATTAAAAGAACTTACATTTTCTAGAACCCATATGAATCATCACTATTGTAATCTATTTGTCGACCGGTCTCATCATCACTATCATGCATATCTTCTTCGTTGTCTGACGGAGGTGGAGGCTCTTCCTCATCGTCAGCGTCTTCATTTAACTTTTCAAGCATAATTATGTCTCTTTGATTCACAACTGCCTCACCATCAATCCGTGCGTCGTCGTCGTTTGGGTCCAGGTCAACATAACCCAAGTCATCATCCTCCTTGTTTCGTACCACGTCATCATGTTCCTCTTGAAAGAACACTCCCTCGTATGTCATGGGGTTTATGTTGTAGTAATCATCATCGTTCGGGTCTGGTAGCTTACCATGTGGCGACACCTTGAACACAACTTCCCAACCCTTTAGGTACTCTTTCTGGCATGGGTAAGGCAGATAATATACTTGTGTGGCTTGGGTAGCGGCGATAAAGAGATCAGCTCCGGCATAGACGGTTGATGGTTTAACTTCAACTAAACCAACAGAAGGCGTATGTCTCAGACCCTTTTTGGGGTCGAACCATCGGCATTTGAACACAGTGAGACTTAGGTGTTGGCGGCCACGTTTGAATGTAAGCTTGTATATTTTTCCTACCCTTCCGTAGTAATCTACTTTATTATCTCCTTCGATGAAGACTCCGGTATTTATGGTTTTGGGATCAGGCCGACTGTTCTGGTGCTCCTCTGTATGGAAGCGATACCCATTCACATCATACTTTTCGCATGTCATGACGGCAGGGTCAAAACCCATGGAAACCCATCTCAATTCTTCATCCATTGATTCGTTCGGATCATTTCCCTACAAGTTTAATTGAAATTATAGGGTGCATGAGTTTAATTGGAATTGTACGGTGAAATTGTTGGGGATCGTAGCAGAATTTTAAAATTTTCTACGCATCACCAAGATCAACCTATGGAGTCATCTAGCAACGAGAGAGAGGGGAGTGCATCTACATACCCTTGTAGATCGCGAGCGGAAGCGTTCAAGAGAACGGGGTTGATGGAGTCGTACTCGTCGTGATCCAAATCACCGATGACCGAGCGCCGAACGGACGGCACCTCCGTGTTCAACACACGTACGGAGCGGAGACGTCTCCTCCTTCTTGATCCAGCAAGGGGGGAGGAGAGGTTGGGGAGGACAGCTCCAGCAGCAGCACGACGGCGTGGTGGAGTTGGAGCTGCGTGGTATTCCTGCAGGGCTTCGCCAAGCACCGCGGGAGGAGGAGGAGGTGTTGGAGAGGGGAGGGGCTGCGCCAGGGATCAGGTATGGCCTCCCTCCCACCCCTCCACTATTTATAGGGGGAAGAGGAGAGGGGGCCGGCCCCCTCAGATCCAATCTGAGGGGAGGGGAGGCGGCCAGGGGAGGGAAACTTGCCCCCCAAGCAAGGTGGAAGGCTCCCTCCCCTAGGGTTTCCCAACCCTAGGCGCCATGGGCCCTTGGGGGGGGGGGCGCACCAGCCCACTAGGGGGCTGGTTCCCTCCCATATACAGCCCATTAGGCCTCCCGGGTAAATCAGCCCCACCCGGTGGACCTCCGGACACCTTTCGGTGGTCCCGGTACAATACCGATAACCCCCGAAACTATTCCGGTGACTGTATGACAACTTCCCATATATAAATCTTCACCTCCGGACCATTCCGGAACTCCTCGTGACGTCCGGGATCTCATCTGGGACTCCGAACAACATTCGGTAACCACGTACAAACTTTCCCTACAACCCTAGCGTCATCGAACCTTAAGTGTGTAGACCCTACGGGTTCGGGAGACACGTAGACATGACCGAGACGACTCTCCGGTCAATAACCAACAGCGGGATCTGGATACCCATGTTGGCTCCCACATGCTCCTCGATGATCTCATCGGATGAACCACGATGTCGAGGATTCAATCAATCCCGTACGCAATTCCCTTTGTCTATCGGTACGATACTTGCCCGAGATTCGATCGTCGGTATCTCGATACCTTGTTCAATCTCGTTACCGGCAAGTCTCTTTACTCGTTTCCGTAACACATCATCCCGTGAACAACTCCTTGATCACATTGAGCTCATTATGATGATGTCCTACCGAGTGGGCCCAGAGGTACCTCTCCGTTACATGGAGTGACAAATCCCAGTCTCGATAGTGCCAACCCAACAGATACTTTCGGAGATACCCGTAGTGCACCTTTATAGCCACCCAGTTACGTTGTGACGTTTGGTGCACCCAAAGCACTCCTACGGTATCCGGGAGTTGCACAATCTCATGGTCTAAGGAAAAGTTACTTGACATTGGAAAAGCTTTAGCAAACGAACTACACGATCTAGTGCTAGGCTTAGGATTGGGTCTTGTCCATCACATCATTCTCCTAATGATATGATCCCGTTATCAATGACATCCAATGTCCATGGTCAGGAAACCATAACCATCTATTGATCAACGAGCTAGTCAACTAGAGGCTTACTAGGGACATGTTGTGGTCTATGTATTCACACATGTATTACGATTTCCGGATAACACAATTATAGCATGAATAACAGACAATTATCATGAACAAGGAAATATAATAATAACCATTTTATTATTGCCTCTAGGGCATATTTCCAACAGTCTCCCACTTGCACTAGAGTCAATAATCTAGTTACATTGTGATGAATCGAACACCCATAGAGTTCTGGTGTTGATCATGTTTTGCTCGTGGAAGAGGTTTAGTCAATGGATCTGCTACATTCAAATCCGTGTGCACTTTACAAATATCTATGTCTCCATCTTGAACATGTTCACGTATGGAGTTGAAGCGACGCTTGATATGCCTGGTCTTCTTGTGAAACCTGGGCTCCTTGGCAAGGGCAATAGCTCCAGTGTTGTCACAGAAGAGAGCCATTGGACCCGACGCATTTGGAATGACTCCTAGGTCGGTGATGAACTCCTTCATCCATACTGCTTCGTGTGCTGCCTCCGAGGCTGCTATGTACTCCGCTTCGCATGTAGAACCCGCCACGACGCTTTGCTTGCAACTGCACCAGCTTACCGCTCCACCATTCAAAATATACACGTATCCGGTTTGTGACTTGGAGTCATCTGGATCTGTGTCGAAGCTAGCGTCGACGTAACCCTTTACGACGAGCTCTTCGTCACCTCCATATACGAGAAACATATCCTTAGTCCTTTTCAGGTACTTCAGGATGTTCTTGACCGCTGTCCAGTGTTCCTTGCCAGGATTACTTTGGTACCTACCTACCAAACTTACTGCAAGGTTTACATCAGGTCTGGTACACAGCATGGCATACATAATAGACCCTATGGCTGAGGCATAGGGGATGACACTCATCTCTTCTACATCTTCTGCCGTGGTCGGGCATTGAGCCGTGCTCAATCTCACACCTTGCAATGCAGGCAAGAACCCCTTCTTGGACTGATCCATATTGAACTTCTTCAATATCTTATCAAGGTATGTGCTTTGCGAAAGACCTATGAGGCGTCTCGATCTATCCCTATAGATCTTGATGCCTAATATATAAGCAGCTTCTCCAAGGTCCTTCATTGAAAAACACTTATTCAAGTAGGCCTTTATACTTTCCAAGAATTCTATATTATTTCCCATCAGCAGTATGTCATCCACATATAATATGAGAAATGCTACAGAGCTCCCACTCACTTTCTTGTAAACACAGGCTTCTCCATAAGTCTGTGTGAACCCAAACGCTTTGATCATCTCATCAAAGCGAATGTTCCAACTCCGAGATGCTTGCACCAGCCCATAGATTAAGCGCTGGAGCTTGCATACGTTGTCAGCATTCTCAGGGTCGACAAAACCTTCCGGTTGCATCATATACAACTCTTCCTTAAGAAAACCATTAAGGAATGCCGTTTTGACGTCCATTTGCCATATCTCATAATCATAGTATGCGGCAATTGCTAACATGATTCTGACGGATTTCAGCTTCGCTACGGGTGAGAAAGTCTCATCGTAGTCAACCCCTTGAACTTGTCGATAACCCTTAGCGACAAGCCGAGCCTTATAGATGGTCACATTACCATCCGCGTTAGTCTTCTTCTTAAAGATCCATTTATTTTCTATGGCTTGCCGATCATCGGGCAAGTCAGTCAAAGTCCATACTTCGTTTTCATACATGGATCCTATCTCGGATTTCATGGCTTCAAGCCATTTGTCGGAATCCGGGCCCGCCATCGCTTCTTCATAGTTCGAAGGTTCACTGTTGTCTAACAACATGATTTCCAGGACAGGATTGCCATACCACTCTGGTGCGGAACTTGTCCTCGTGGACCTTCGAAGTTCAGTGGTAGCTTGATCATGATCATTATCAATAACTTCCTCTCTAGCCGGTGTAGGCTCCACAGAAACATTTTCCTGTGCTGCGCTACTCTCCGGTTCGAGGGTCATCTCATCAAGCTCCACTTTCCTCCCACTTACTTCTTTCGAGAGAAACTCTTTCTCTAGAAAGGATCCATTCCTGGCAACAAAGATCTTGCCCTCGGATCTTAGGTAGAAGGTATACCCAATAGTTTCCTTAGGGTATCCTATGAATACGCATTTTTCCGACTTGGGTTCGAGCTTCTCTGGTTGAAGTTTCTTCACATAAGCATCGCATCCCCAAACTTTCAGAAACGACAGCTTAGGTTTCTTCCCAAACCATAATTCATACGGTGTCGTCTCAACGGATTTTGACGGTGCCCTATTTAAAGTGAATGCGGCAGTCTCTAAAGCATAACCCAAAAGGATAGCGGTAAATCGGTAAGAGACATCATAGATCGCACCATATCCAATAGAGTGCGATTACGACGTTCGGACACACCATTACGCTGAGGTGTTCCAGGCGGCGTGAGTTGTGAAACAATTCCACATTTCCTTAAGTGCGTGCCAAATTCATGACTCAAATATTCTCCTCCACGATCTGATCGTAAGAACTTTATTTTCTTGTCACGTTGATTCTCAACCTCACTCTGAAATTCCTTGAACTTTTCAAAGGTCTCAGACTTGTGCTTCATCAAGTAGACATACCCATATCTACTCAAATCATCGGTGAGGGTGAGAACATAACGATAGCCACCGCGAGCCTCAACACTCATTGGACCACACACATCAGTATGTATGATCTCCAATAAGTTGGTTGCTCGCTCCATTGTTCCGGAGAACGGAGTCTTGGTCATCTTGCCCAAGAGGCATGGTTCGCATCTGTCAAATGATTCATAATCAAGAGACTCCAAAAGTCCATCTGCATGGAGTTTCTTCATGCGTTTAACACCGATATGACCAAGGCGGCAGTGCCACAAGTATGTGGGACTATCGTTATCAACCTTGCATTTCTTGGCATTCACATTATAAACATGTGTAACATCACGTTCAAGATTCAATAAAAATAAACCATTCACCAGCGGGGCATGACCATAAAACATATCTCTCATATAAATAGAACAACCATTATTCTCATATTTAAATGAGTAGCCATCTCGCATTAAGCGAGATCCAGATACAATGTTCATGCTCAAAGCTGGCACTAAATAACAATTATTGAGGTTTAAAACTAATCCCGTAGGTAGATGCAGAGGTAGCGTGCCGACGGCGATCACATCGACCTTGGAACCATTCCCGACGCGCATCGTCACCTCGTCCTTTGCCAGTCTACGCTGATTCCGCAGTTCCTGCTTTGAGTTACAAATATGAGCAACCGCACCGGTATCAAATACCCAGGAACTACTACGAGTGCTGGTAAGGTACACATCAATTACATGTATATCACATATACCTTTGGTATTGCCGGCCTTCTTATCTGCTAAGTACTTGGGGCAATTCCGCTTCCAGTGACCGTTTCCCTTGCAATAAAAGCACTCAGTCTCAGGCTTGGGTCCATTCTTTGACTTCTTCCCGGCAGCTGGCTTACCGGGCGCGGCAACTCCCTTGCCGTCCTTCTTGAAGTTCTTCTTACCCTTGCCCTTCTTGAACTTAGTGGTTTTATTCACCATCAACACTTGATGTTCCTTTCTGATCTCTGCCTCCGCTGACTTCAGCATCGCATATACCTCTGGAATGGTCTTTTCCATCCCCTGCATGTTGAAGTTCATCACAAAGCTCTTGTAGCTAGGTGGAAGCGACTGGAGGATTCTGTCAATGACCGCGTCATCCGGGAGATTAATCCCCAGCTGAGACAAGCGGCTGTGCAACCCAGACATTTTGAGTATGTGCTCGCTGACAGAACTATTTTCCTCCATCTTACAGCTGTAGAACTTATCGGAGACTTCATATCTCTCGATCCGGGCATGAGCTTGGAAAACCATTTTCAGCTCTTTGAACATCTCATATGCTCCGTGATGCTCAAAACGCTTTTGGAGCCCCGGTTCTAAGCTGAAGAGCATGCCGCACTGAATGAAGGAGTAATCATCGGTGCGTGTCTGCCAAACGTTCAAATCGTCTGGCAGTGCTGGGAGAGCAGGTGGGTCACCTAACGGTGCTTCAAGGACATATGATTTCTTGGCAGCTATGAGGATAATCCTCAGGTTACGGACCCAGTCCGCATAGTTGCTACCATCGTCTTTCAGCTTGTTTTTCTCTAGGAACGCGTTGAAGTTGAGGGTAACATTAGCGTTGGCCATTTGATCTACAAGATAGATATGTAACATTTAGACTAAGTTCATGACAATTAAGTTCATCTAATCAAATTATGTAATGAACTCCCACTCAGATAGACATCCCTCTCGTCATCTAAGTGATACATGATCCGAATCGACTAGGCCGTGTCCGATCATCACGTGAGACGGACTAGTCATCAACGGTGAACATCTCCATGTTGATCGTATCTTCTATACGACTCATGTTCGACCTTTCGGTCTCTTGTGTTCCGAGGCCATGTCTATACATGCTAGGCTCGTCAAGTCAACCTAAGTGTATTGCTGTGTAAATCTGGCTTACACCCGTTGTATTCGAACGTTAGAATCTATCACACCCGATCAACACGTAGTGCTTCGAAACAACGAACCTTCGCAACGGTGCACAGTTAGGGGGAACACTTTCTTGAAATTTTAGTAAGGGATCATCTTATATGCTACCGTCGTTCTAAGCAAATAAGATGCAAAAACATGATAAACATCTCATGCAATCAAAATAGTGATATGATATGGCCATTATCACTTCGCTCCTTTTGATCTCCATCTTCGGGGCTCCATGATCATCATCGTCACCGGCATGACACCATGATCTCCATCATCATGATCTCCATCATCGTGTCTTCATGAAGTTGTCTCGCCAACTATTACTTCTACTACTACGGCTAACGGTTAGCAATAAAGTAAAGTAATTACATGGCGAATTTCAATGACACGCAGGTCATATAATAAATTAAGACAACTCCTATGGCTCCTGCCGGTTGTCATACTCATCGACATGCAAGTCGTGATTCCTATTACAAGAACATGATCATCTCATACATCACATATATCATTCATCACATCCTTTGGCCATATCACATCACAAAGCACTTGCTGCAAAAACAAGTTAGACGTCCTCTAATTGTTGTTGCAAGTTTTTATGTGGCTGCTATAGGTTTCTAGCAAGAACGTTTCTTACCTACACCAAAACCACAACGTGATATGCCAATTTCTATTTACCCTTCATAAGGACCCTGTTCATCGAATCCGATCCGACTAAAGTGGGAGAGACAGACACCCGCTAGCCACCTTATGCAACTAGTGCATGTCAGTCGGTGGAACCTGTCTCACGTAAGCGTACGTGTAAGGTCGGTCTGGGCCGCTTCATCCCACAGTGCCGCCGAATCAAGATAAGACTAGTAACGGCAAGAAGATTGACAAATCGACGCCCACAACTACTTTGTGTTCTACTCGTGCAAGATACTACGCATAGACCTAGCTCATGATGCCACTGTTGGGGATCGTAGCAGAATTTTAAAATTTTCTACGCATCACCAAGATCAATCTATGGAGTCATCTAGCAACGAGAGAGAGGGGAGTGCATCTACATACCCTTGTAGATCGCGAGCGGAAGCGTTCAAGAGAACGGGGTTGATGGAGTCGTACTCGTCGTGATCCAAATCACCGAGCGCCGAACGGACGGCACCTCCGTGTTCAACACACGTACGGAGCGGAGACGTCTCCTCCTTCTTGATCCAGCAAGGGGGGAGGAGAGGTTGGGGAGGACAGCTCCAGCAGCAGCACGACGGCGTGGTGGAGTTGGAGCTGCGTGGTATTCCTGCAGGGCTTCGCCAAGCACTGCGGGAGGAGGAGGTGTTGGAGAGGGGAGGGGCTGCGCCAGGGATCAGGTATGGCCTCCCTCCCACCCCTCCACTATTTATAGGGGGAAGAGGAGAGGGGGCCGGCCCCCTCAGATCCAATCTGAGGGGAGGGGAGGCGGCCAGGGGAGGGAAACTTGCCCCCCAAGCAAGGTGGAAGGCTCCCTCCCCTAGGGTTTCCCAACCCTAGGCGCCATGGGCCCTTGGGGGGGGGGCGCACCAGCCCACTAGGGGGCTGGTTCCCTCCCATATACAGCCCATTAGGCCTCCCGGGTAAATCAGCCACACCTTTCGGTGGTCCCGGTACAATACCGATAACCCCCGAAACTATTCCGGTGACTGTATGACAACTTCCCATATATAAATCTTCACCTCCGGACCATTCCGGAACTCCTTGTGACGTCCGGGATCTCATCCGGGACTCCGAACAACATTCGGTAACCACGTACAAACTTTCCCTACAACCCTAGCGTCATCGAACCTTAAGTGTGTAGACCCTACGGGTTCGGGAGACACGTAGACATGACCGAGACGACTCTCCGGTCAATAACCAACAGCGGGATCTGGATACCCATGTTGGCTCCCACATGCTCCTCGATGATCTCATCGGATGAACCACGATGTCGAGGATTCAATCAATCCCGTATGCAATTCCCTTTGTCTATCGGTACGATACTTGCCCGAGATTCGATCGTCGGTATACCGATACCTTGTTCAATCTCGTTACCGGCAAGTCTCTTTACTCATTTCCGTAACACATCATCCTGTGAACAACTCCTTGATCACATTGAGCTCATTATGATGATGTCCTATCGAGTGGGCCCAGAGGTACCTCTCTGTCACACGGAGTGACAAATCCCAGTCTCGATTCGTGCCAACCCAACAGACACTTTCGGAGATACCCGTAGTGCACCTTTATAGCCACCCAGTTACGTTGTGACGTTTGGTACACCCAAAGCACTCCTACGGTATCCGGGAGTTGCACAATCTCATGGTCTAAGGAAAAGTTACTTGACATTGGAAAAGCTTTAGCAAACGAACTACACGATCTAGTGCTAGGCTTAGGATTGGGTCTTGTCCATCACATCATTCTCCTAATGATGTGATCCCGTTATCAATGACATCCAATGTCCATGGTCAGGAAACCGTAACCATCTATTGATCAACGAGCTAGTCAACTAGAGGCTTACTAGGGACATGTTGTGGTCTATGTATTCACACATGTATTACGATTTCCGGATAACACAATTATAGCATGAATAACAGACAATTATCATGAACAAGGAAATATAATAATAACCATTTTATTATTGCCTCTAGGGCATATTTCCAACAGAAATAGGTAATAGGGAAGTGTGAAACATTACTTTCTCCATGAACCACGCAACGAAATTTTTCCTTCCATCAGCACCCTTTCGGAGAAGAGCAAGTGCCTCCGCTTCAGTAGGAGGCAGCATTCCCGTCCACTCTTCATCAACGAATCGACTACAATAAGAAAAGCGGTATAAGAACTAGGCAAAGTGAACATAACGAATTGACTAAAAGAATGGTGCAAAGGTATTACCTCATCCACTCATCCTCAACTTCCTTGATGTTGTGCAAGATATAGAACATGACATCCTCCCACTCATCTCGTGGCATGATATAAGGTGTCGAGCATCCAGCCCTGCCACCTTGCCCGATGAATAGAGGCAGCTTGGGTTTATACTTGGGTTCTTCTGTATTGTATCGAGACACCTTATTGTGCAGCGTGGGAACATGGTCCGGATAGTAGGCTGTCCTGAGGTCTGCCACCTCCTCTAGGATAACTGCCTCAGATATGGAAGCTTCAATCTTAGCTTTGTTTCCACATTTCTGTCTCAGATGCTTGTTCTGTCTCTCAGGGCCGTACTGTCAATGATTCTGCACAGGGCCCCCCAACAATACCTCGTTCGCGAGGTGCAAAATGAGATGTGTCATCGGAGTAAAGAAGCCTGGCGGGAAGATCTTCTCTAGCTTGCATATCAACTCCGGTGCCTTCTTATGCATTTCTTTTATCATCTCAGGACATACTTCTTTAGCACAAAGTGTGCGGAAGAAATGGCTTAACTCCGCAAGCACACGCCAGACACGCTCGGGAACATAGCCCCGAACCATCACCGGCATAATCCGCTCAATCCATACATGATAGTCATGACTCTTGAGCCCGGTCACTTTGCCCGTTGAAAGATTGACCCCCTTACTTATATTCGACGCATAACCATCAGTGAACTTCACGATGTGTTTCAGCCACTTGAATGCCTCCATCCTATGATCCTTTTTAAGTACGAAGTCAGCATCTGGCTTGAACCAAGATTTTCGACTGCCTGTGGGAGGCTGCATGTGTAGACGTGGTCTATCACAAATATTCTGTTGATCGACTCTAGCATTAACATTATCCTTTGTCTTATCAGGAATGTTGAGGATCGTGCGAAAAAGGGACTCTGCGACATTCTTTTCGGTGTGCATCACGTCGATGTTGTATGGAAGTTTGAGGTCCTTAAAATAGGGAAGCTGCGTGAAGGGGGTAATGTGAGTCCAGTTGTGCGTCTCACCATATCCTTCAAAACATTTTTTCCCTTTACCTTTTCCTTTGCCCTCGCCCTCGTCTTCGCCTGTGGCTTTGCCTTTGCCTTTTCCTTCGCCGGCAGGCTTAAGAGCTTTCAGCTGAGCAAGCACATCCGCACCAGAAAATGTTGGAATCTCGTTTACTTCATGGACAACTTTGCCTTTTGTGAAGTTCTTCTTGTCTTCCCTATAAGGATGGTCTGGAGGGAGGAACTGTCGATGCAGGTCAAAGGCAACATACTTGCCACCCTTCTTCAGCCAAATGAAAATCAAGGCTTGCATGCACACTGGGCAAGGCATCTTTCCACTTGTACACCATCCGCAGAACAGGGCATAGCCGGGAAAGTCATGCATGCAATACTGTAGCCAAACTTTCATCAAGAAATTTTTCTGCAGATGCCGGTCGTATGTCAACCTCGGGAAGTACCAAGAATGGTGCAAATCATCCACCAACGGCTGCATAAACACACTCAAATTCTTCCCCGGATATTCAGGCCCCGGAATTATAAGCGACAGGAACATGGTCTTGCGTTGCATTATGGCGCCAGGAGGGAGATTGAGCGGAATAACAAATATGGACCAGCAGCTGTATGGATTAGACGACATACCATATGGATTGAACCCATCACCTGATATAGCAATTCTGACATTCCCAGCCTCGGCTGCTTCCTCCGGGTACTCTATATCAAATGACTTCCATGCTTCACCTTCTGATGGATGTACAATTTTTTTTGGATTGTACCTTTTCCCTTCCTTGTGCCACTTCATCATTTTGGCAGACTCCTCGGTGATGAAAAGGCGCTGCAGTCTTTTTATAAAATCAAGATACCAAAGAACCTTCACAGGGATTTTTAGCTGCTGCTTCTGACCATGCTCATCGACCACCTCAATATACCGAGAGGAACCGCACTTCCTACAGTAGTTGTCATCCGCATACTCATGTCTAAACAAAAGGCAATTCTTTGGACAAACATGTATTTTCTCATAATCCATGGAGAGCGCCTTCATGATTTTCTTCGTAGCGTACATGGTTTTCGGCAGTTCATGGCCCTCAGGCAGGCTGTTAGCCCATACTCCAAGAAATGCTTCGAAGCAACCTCGGCTACAGCCGTACTCAGCCTTGACTGCCATCAGTTGCGAGATGGCATCCAGCACAGACAGCTTGGCACCCTCATAAAGAGGTTTCTTTGACGAGGCCAAGATATCCAGGAAGGCCTTTGCGGTTTCCTCCGGCTCCTCCGGTTCATTCGCTGAATGTGACGAAGGTGTCGGCTGTGCAGCAAAGACATCATCTAGCATGTCTCTAACCCCATCGTCCTCATAACCAGCGACGCGTTGTCGTATCACCTCCTCTCTACCACGGTCCCGTTGGGCAAAGTTTATCGGCATATTAAAGTTGGGCATAAATCCATGCGTGCGAAGGTGCTTAGTCATCTCACTCTTATCTCTGCGCATACGTCTCTTACATTTGGCACACGGGCATTCTGGCACCATCCTCATTGGACTACGGAATATCTCTTTCAAAAACACATCAGTTTTCTCGACCCACTCTGTTGTTACTTGATTCCGACGGAAAAACCCACTATACATCCACTGATTATCTGCCATCTCTGCTTTATTGGAAGCCACACAACAAAATTAAGGATTCATTTAAATTACTCACATCAATATTTTATTTTTACAAGGTTGACGAGAAACGACATTTAATCCACCTACATCTCTAATAGGTAAAGATGGGTCCTAATCCCACCCGAGAATGTGTAGATTGAGTACGTTGTCCATGCTCTACCCCATTCCGAGACAAAATTTCGGCAGCACCTCCCCGCTGTTCTCCAAATACACGTCTCGGCAAAATGCCGAGAGAATGTGCATCCAGAGAACAACAGGGAGGCGCCGCTGAAATCCTGTCTCGGAACGGGGTAGAACATGAACAACGTACCCAATCTACACATCCTCGGGCTGTCCGTGGAAAGCGCTGGACAATTCGAAAGAGCTGCGGTGATAAATATGCAATTGAATGCATATTTATCGATGCAACCCTTTCGGACGGGAGACCTAGGTTACGCGACTTGATGTGAAAATTTAATCTAGTGACATGATTAAAAGAATGTATGAGGTGATGGATTTGTAGCTCACCCTCGGATGTAGATGATGTAGTCGATCAGCGAAGGGACAATCGAAGACCAAGAGCTCCAACGTCAACGATCACTCCACCGAAGGCAACACCAGAAATCCTCTAAATTCCACCAAATGAAAAAAATTAGGTCATCACATCACATATAAAGCATCATCACACATCACATCATATCACAAACTTTTTTTTAGCAAGATCAACATGATGAAGTAACCACTCATCATATCCAAATTTTAACTTTCGTCTATCTATCTTCACAAAAAGTGTACTCTTCCCTCTCATCTCATCTTCACAATACATATATCTATAACATTGAGTATGTATCTAAAAACGTAGTAAAACTACACAAATATCCATTCATCTAACATCTATCTATCTCACATTGTGCACTTAATTTTTTTCACATTTATACTCTCTTCCATTTCATTCATCTATCTAACATCCATCTATCTAATCATCTATTACTATATATATGCATTCATCTGCAACATTACTACACAAAAAATGTAAAAAAAATTGTTCTTTTGCCAGAGCAGGGGGCGGTTGGGCAGGGGATGGTGAGGGGGTTCAGGTCGGGGCAGGGCACCCACCGGAGCACAGGGGCGGTCGCCGGAGCAGAGGGGGTCGGCTGGTCGGACCAGCAGGGGCCGGCCAGGCTAGGGCGTGGGCCGGCCGGGGCGGCGTCCACGCAGGGCGGGCCGGGGTCCGAGAGGCCGAGGCGGGGGGGGATGAGATGGAGAGAGGAGGGGACGGGGGAAGAGGGGAGGAAGAGAGGGGAGTGGCGGAAGGTGGCGTCGAGGTTGGGGTAGTGGTGGAGGAGCGAGGAGGGAGAGGGAGGGAGGGGAGGGGGGAGGAGGGTAGGGAGCGGAAGGGGGGGGGGGGAAGGGAGGGGTAGAGGTTGGGGGTCGTGGGGCGGCGGCGGCTAGAGCGAGGGAGGGGCGGGGGCGGGGGCGGCGGGGCGGGATTGGGCGCGGGCAGCGCGGCGGCGACGGGGGTCGTGGTGCGGCTGCGAGCTCGGGACAGAGAGTGAGGTAGGGCGGAATGAGTGGAGGGGGACGACCCGTGGATGGATAAGGGAAGGTATGCCGACGGCTAAGCCGTCGGCATAGGTCTTGATGCCACGTGGCACCTATGCCGACGGCTTAGCCGTAGGCATATAAATATATATTATTAGCAACAAATGTAAATTTTTAATAAATCTACTAATTTTAATTTAATTTTTTTTTCTTATTAGCAACAAATTTAAATTTTTAAAATAAATCTACTACTAATTTTAATTTTTTTATTAGCCACGTCATCGATCCACGTACCACATTCCGTATGGCGCGCAGCTATGCCGACGGCTTTGCCGTCGGAATATATTTATTTTTCCTTTTTTTATTTATATAGATTTTTTAATGTTTCTTATAGTTATATTTTTCCTTTTTTATTTCATATAGATTTTTAATTTTTTTTATAGTTATATTTTTCCTTTTTTTATGTTTTTTTATGTATTATTATTTCATATAGATTTTTAAATTTTTTAACCGCTCGGCCCTCTCCTCTCCCGGAACCACACAGAGGGGAGGGGAGGCGCCGAACTCGAGCAGCTTCGTCCGCCAAGGCCGTGGCCTGGTCGCGGGTATGGGAGCGCCATGGCCGCCGCCTCGCGTGCTCGATCTGGAGCTTAGTTGGTCAGGTGAGTGAAGGGGGAGGGGGTCGTCGACGGTGGGGGTGGGGCGCGGCGAATCCAAGTCCGTCGGAGGGAGATGGTTGGCGCTCCCAGACACCTGGAGCAACATCCGGGCCAAACCCACAGCTACCATCCCCTCAGTGTAGACCCGACGCGTCTGTTTCCCCCTCCAGGTGCGGCGGCGGCGCCGTCCGTGAGGGGGCACACCCCGGAGACGCGTGCCGCCTCTTCGGACATGCCACAACAACCACCCGCATGTATGAGGGGCGGTGCGACGCTCCGTGTGCATTGCTACCCTCCCAGGGCCCCCGTCCGCCTAACCCTGGAGCGGTTGACCACGAGATCTAGCCCTTTGACTTTCCACGGAGGGCTTTGACCAGTGGACCTCTTCACCCCCCGGTTGTGTCAGGTCAGCCCAGAGGACACCTGGGAGCAACATCGGGCCAAACCCACAGCTAATCCCCTCAGTGTAGACCCGACGCGTCCGTTTCCCCCCTCCAGGTGCCGGCGGCGGCGCCGTCCATGAGAGGGGCCACACCCGGAGACGCGTGCCGCCTCTTCGGACATGCCACAACACCACCCCGCATGTATGAGGGGCCGGTGCGACGCTCCGTGGCATTACTACCCCCCCAGGGCCCCCGTCCCGCCTAACCCTGGAGCGGTTGACCACGAGATCTAGCCCTTTGACTTTCCACGGACGGGCTTTGACCAGTGGACCTCTTCACCCGGTTGTGTCAGGTTAGCCCATAGGGACACCTGGGAGCAACATCCGGGCCAAACCCACAGCTACATCCCCTCCGCGTAGACCCGAGCGTCCGTTTTTCCCCTCCAGGTGCCAGCGGTGACGCCGTCCGTGAGGGGGGCCACGCCCCGGAGACGCGTGTCGCCTCTTCGGACATGCCACAACACCACCCGCATGTGAGGGGCCGGTGCGACGCTCCGGTGGCATTGCTAACACCCCCCCCCCCAGGGCCCCCGTCCGGCCTAACCCTGGAGCGGTTTGACCATGAGATCTAGCCCTTTGACTTTCCACGGACGGGCTTTGACCAGTGGACCTCTCCACCCGGTTGTGTCAGGTCAGCCCAGAGGGACACCTGGGAGCAACATCCGGGCCAAACCCACAGCTACATCCCCTCCGTGTAGACCCGACGCGTCCGTTTCCCCCCTCCAGGTGCCGGCGGCGGCGCCGTCCGTGAGGGGGGCCACGCCCCGGAGACGCGTGCCGCCTCTTTGGACATGCCACAACACCACCCCTCATGTATGAGGGCCGGTGCGACTCTCCGGTGGCATTGCTACCCCCCAGGGCCCCCGTCCCGCCTAACCGTGGAGCGGTTGACCACGAGATCTAGCCCTTTGACTTTCCACGGACGGGCTTTGACCAGTGGACCTCTCCACCTGGTTGTGTCAGGTCAGCCCAGAGGAACACCTGGGAGCAACATCCGGGCCAAAGCCACAGCTACATCCCCTCCGTGTAGACCCGACGCGTCCGTTTCCCCCCTCCAGGTGCCGGCGGTGGCGCCGTCCGTGAGGGGGCCACGCCCGGAGATGCGTGCCGCCTCTTCGACATGCCACACACCACCCCGCATGTATGAGGGCCGTTGCGACTCTCCGGTGGCATGGCTACCCCCCCAGGCCCCCGTCCCGCCTAACCGTGGAGCGGTTGACCACGAGATCTAGCCCTTTGACTTTCACAGGACGGGCTTTGACCAGTGGACCTCTCCACCCGTTGTGTCAGGTCAGCCGAGGGACACCTGGGAGCAACATCCGGGCCAAACTCACAGCTACATCCCCTCCGTGTAGACCGACGCGTCCGTTTCCCCCTCCAGGTGCCGGCGGCGCGCCCGTCCTTGAGGGGGGCCACGCCCCGGAGATGCGTGCGCCCTCTTCGGACATGCCACAACCACCACCCGGTTGTGGTAGGTCATCCCATAGAAACACTTGGGAGCAACGTCCCTCCGTATAGACCGATGCGGTTGTTTCCGCCCTCCAGGTGCCAGCGGCGGCGCCGTCCGTGAGGGGGGCACACCGCGGACGTGAGGGGGTCACACTCCGGAGACGGGTGCCGGGCGTTTGCAACCGCCACAAAACTTCTATCGGCATAGCTGTTTTTGATTTTAATAAAATATAAGGACCTATATTCAAAAGAACATGACGGCACATTATTAACGTGCTCGAAAAAATACAACTATATATATATTTAAATCTATGGAAAAAATTACAAACTACATATATATTCATATAATAATACATAAAAAGCATATGCTACATGTCAGTTATATATAATAATACATAAAAAAGCATAAAAACATACATATAAAAAATAACTATGCCGACGGCATTGCCGTCGGCATAGAGATGGCAGGGTTTAGGCGGGCGGCGTGCCGGGATCGCTGACGTGGCGTATATGCCGCGGCCGCCGTCGGCATATGTGCTGGACGGTGCGCCACGGATCGGTGACGTGGCATGCGGAGATATGCGACGGCCGTCCGTCTACCGTCGGCATAGATTTGACGTCGTTAGCCGCTGGTCACGGGCGGGGTCACCGGGCCCATGGATATGCCGACGGCTGGTTTATGTCGACGGCAGCTGTCGGCGTGTTGGCAGCTAGGCCGATGGCCGTTTTGTGCCGACGGGCGCCGTCGGCTTAGCTCGGGGTAGCCCGACGGCTAGTATACGCCGACGGCCAGACATGGCTGTCGGCATAGATCCATATAGGCCGACGGCGGCCGTCGGCATTGTTTTGGCCGTCGGGTAGGACTCTTTTCCGGTAGTGAACCCACCAAATCGATGGTAAACTCACAGGAATTTTACGATGTGCTTGCATGCATGGAAGTCAAGGTAATTTTACAACGAGCATGGGAGTCTGTTGTGTCCTGCATGAGAGGAACAAATCTGGTGCGTCAAAAACGCCCTTTAGAAAACAAATGGCTTAGCTGGAAATTAAAAGCGAGATATTCCTGATTTTTTGATTCCGATAAGGTTGTGTCCATGTATGGTAGGTATTTACGTTAGATCCATTATTATCCCTACATATACTATTGGACTGAGTACACCAGGGCTCTACCAAAATTGAAATGCGGTAATTGACGCAAGTAACATGGACCACTAACACTTTTCTGTACGAGGCATTTTTGGTTATCGTAAGAAACATGGTCCACTAATTATTCTGTACACCGGCATTTTTTTGGTAACCATGGAATAACAATGCTGTCTGCCACTTAGCACTCAGTAAACAAGCATCGAGAAAATTCAGAAATCACTATTACAAAACTCAATACTGCTGATCTTGATCTTCAAACAGCTATTTGCAGGTGGCCAGAGATCTCCCATCCATGTCATCTGTTTCAACAATCTCTCCAGCGACCGAAACATTCTTATCCAAGGGCTTGAAGCAACCTGGTGTCCTACTAATAGTACTTAGAGCTTTAGGTTCACTTTTCTTCTCATCAAAACCTGAATTTTGCTACCCCCCCAACCATATTAATTTTCGTTGATTAGTACAACTTTGTACTAAATCGGCGACAATTATTATGGATAGGAGGGAGTCCTCTCTATCCCTGAATAAATTAAGCATCAACCAACTGAATAATCAAAATAATGTTGCTCATGTAGTCAGCTGAAGAGAGAATAGTAGGTTGCCTTCATACACAAATTGTTAGAAACTAACAACTAGAAATATAGTGGCAATGCGGCACGCTAAGCAAATGCCTACTCCTGGCCTTATAAATAAGTCTGCCTTTTCGGACTTAAATCCTTAACTGTGTGTCAAAATGCTTGATCTGGCACCTCATAGTATACATGTAGATCAAGCAAAAATAAAGCAATGCCACAGACACATATTACATTCCTATTTCCAGCAGATAATTGTACCATTTTCTGGAGAGAAAAAAACAGCTTTAATAGTTAGTATAAGAGTGTTGCTGCTACTAGAAGGCTAATTTTCTTAAATTTTCTGTAGGATTAATCCAGCTAAGATTGTGAGAAAATGGCGGTCGATGCATCACCGTGTCAACCCCCACCCGCCGCGTCACCCGGCACTGACGAACCTGCAGAGACGCCGAAGCCACACGCGCACTTATCAGGCCGGGACGCCGATTCTGCGCAGACGACCACACTCGCCGCCCACCGCGCTAATCACCATCGGAGCTCCAACCGCTCGTAGTTGCCTTGCCTAATCAGGGGACCTGGCTGGGCTACCTGCTAATCCCACGACCAAAGCGAGGATATTTTTTTTTAATGGCCAGGAGCTACCCGTGTGCCAAAAATTGCGAGGTAATCTTTGTTGTGCGGGCGTGAAAAAAAAAGGAATTGCATCCACACGGCCGAGCGACCGAATCCTGGCTCGGTAGATGGATCGGGGTGAAGAATTACTTATTCTTCACCCTGGGTTATTAATAGACTTTCTATATATATTATATATATATATATATTATATATACGTTGGTTTCTTACTCTCATTTTTTTGTACATCGCTTATGTAGATTTTCGTCCGTCATTTGGTTCGTCCCTCCGTATAAATAAAAAACAGAAAAGAAAAAAATTGCTCTTCATTTGGCTTCGATTTTTTTTGGTTCATTGGTCGAACGTCTCGCACATAGGAAATGGGCCCGGCCCTCCGCCCCAGTGCGATTGGCATTTTCCTTCAGGGGCTGATCCATAGTCATTGTGCGATAAAAAATTATGTCGTAGAAAAATTTAATTGATTCCTCTGGTCTCAAACCAGACCTCAACCACCGTTTAGAAATTGCAACCAGTTGAGCTGGCCTATGTATTAATCTACAAAAATGAAGGCTCAGTGTGCGACCGTGATGTGCAACCAAATAGAGCAATCAGGAAGGTGAGAGGCGCTATGTAAGCTCAAACAGGAGTTGCATGCAACGAACTAGTGTCGTTTCGCTGACGCACATATTTTTTTTATTGATCTTCAAGTGTATGAAGAGATGCCCTAAAACGCATTTAACAGAACCCTTATATTGAGATTTTTCACGACTTAGTGCAAATTTCAAACATTGCTTCAACTTAATATTAATTTTTAGTATGAAAGATTTAAAAATTAACCTCTTTAGATCAGAATCGTCGTACAAAAATCATACCAAAAGTATTATATGTGTAGCATACTTCAGTTGACACATCAATTATCTCTCCCATTGCAACGCAGGGCGGTGCGTCATGAAAATTGCAACCAAAGTTGCAAAATATTACCCACCAATGACACCTATAAGTGATAAGAAAAATGTTTCACAACGGTATCCCGCCTGGCCGGCCCATGCAGTAGGGACCTCTATACCGTGCTCTGCACGCTGGGACAAGACATAGCGTGCCCGTTTGGGCCGGCATGTCGGGCGGCCTGTTTTAAATTTTCGTTTTTTCTTTTTCTTTTCTGTTTTCGTTTTTTTCCTATTTTAAAAATGTGGGATTACCAAAAAAAGTTCTGAAAACTAAGAAAAATAAGAATTTTGAAATAAAATGTTTAATAAATCATAAAATGTTTGTGGATTAAAAAAATGTTCATGATTTTATAGAAAGAGTTTGCGTATTCAAAAATGTTCGAATTTTGAAAACAACGTTCAGAAAATGAAAAATGTTTTATGATTTTTTACAAAGTTTGTGTATTAAAGAATGTTGATGAAATTGAACCAAATTTCGCCAATTAAAAAAATGTTCATGAATGAAAAATATCCTAAACTCTTCGTGACTTACAAAATGGTTTATTTCCTTCACTAAAATGTTCGCTGGTTTAGAAAATGATCATGCATTTCAAAAAATTATGCTAAATCAAAAAATGTTCATGAATTTCAAAATTGTTCTATCATTGCAAAAAATGTTCGTCCATTCTAGTAATGTTTGCCGATTCAAGAAAAATGCTCACAATTTAAAAAAATGTTTGAAAATAGTATAAAATGTGCTTGAATTCAAAAAAATCTTGATTTTAGAAAATGTTCAAAAATTTGTAAAAGTGTTCATGAATTTGAAAAATGTTCACGAGTTTAAAAAAATATTCATGATTTCATGAAATTGAGAGTGATTGTGTATCTCGGTGATTCAGCAAAATATAGTAATGGCCATTGGAGACTATGATATTTTTTCCTCCGTTTCAACGCACGGGCCCTTTTTCTTGTCCTTCTAGCAAGAGGAAATTTGCGAGTTTGCTGTGGAGATGCTCTTAGGCCTTGTACAATGCAGGTGCTTAGGGAGGTGATTGAAGAAATAAACAGACTTTTCTTAAGCATCGGTGCTTATTTGTACATGGCAGATGCTTAATTAGGCGTCTCTCTGACACTGATGCTTAAAAAAAAATCCGGCTTATTTTTCTAAGCACTAGCATTTGTAAAGCCTTAGTGCCTAACCGAAGCATTGAGAGTCCTTTGTGAAAGCTCTTCAAATGGATTGAAAGCCTGCCGCTGCCAACTGCATTAGGGCCGGCACCCGCCGAGCTTATAATTCACATTCTTAGGGCAAATGCAAAACTATGCAGGATAACACACAGCTGCACAACTGAATGGAGCATTCATGCAAGGGTGGCATTACAATTGACGTACGTGCTTACCTTGGAAGATCACTTGAATGCGGTAAACCATATGATCATCCATGACCCAAGAGGCCAAGATAGATAACTACTGGTGGGTCCTGCATGCGTCGGTTTTTTGGCAGGTATGTCTCGCTCTTTGACCCCGCGGACGAGCTCCATCATTATCGTTTTAAATCGAACAGTAAACTAGAGATAACTAACCTGAGCCTAACTAATACAACAGGCTCAATGCATACAGCCAAGCTTAATGCGCAAAGCAATACTACTATCGAATTCAAGTATTCAATTGCAAACCCATCAGGCAGGACGTACTTGAAATGACATCTTGTCGCGCTCCAGGAAAGTCGAAGAAAACGGAGGCAAAGTGCGTCGCGTGCTCTTTTGCTTTGACCTTTCACGTTGTCAACCACTATCCATGTAGAAAGAGCACTTGTGCTTATTATTTCAAAACAAGAACGCATGGTCAAGATGAAAAGTGTTTGTCTAGTGCATTGAGCGCTTCAGGTTATACCAGCTTTTCCATTTCTTTTAGCAGCCCGCCACTGCACCGCCTAGCGTAGCGTGAGTGTTCATGTTTAGCCTATAAATGCTCGTCTCCTGCTAATTAACCTGCAGATACATGCATTACGGCAGTATAGGTGTAGCCACCGTTTGCAGATCAGCTAATCAACTCCATACGGGCGAGCTTAATGATGAGGCTACTCCCGTGCTTCTGCATCTGTTTCGTCCCTCCTCCTCGTCGGCTCCTCCCCGGGGATCTCCTGTCCGGCGCTGCCCGCTGCACAACACGAGGAAGATAGAGGACGTCGACCGGCGGCGGCGGCAGGACGAGCGGTGGCGAGCACCACGGCTGCAGTGCGGCCACCGCAAGAGATCGCCGATCTGGTCGTCTATGGGACCTCCAACGAGGCTCAGTCCTGGGGGATCCAACCCTCAGCACACCACTGATCGAACCTTGGGTGTTCATCGGTGACAAGGTGTCCATATCGGCTTCATGTATACTTTCGGTTTGCGGCAAACAAGATATTACTATTCGCAAATAAAAAAAATGAAAAGCTCGAGTTTAATAATTGTATAGTGGCTGCGTCAATTAATTCGATCGAAGGGCTGTAGTAGTCAATGTTCAACTTCCATCGATCAACGCCACTAAGCAACATGTGCCAACTATGTTTTCTCCGGCTAGGCCGTGTTTGGAATGTTGATCTCTGAAACTGAACAATTCCAGCCTTGTCTAACCTTCGTACTGATCTTCTTTTCATCAAAAGAATGTCACGTTTCAAGGAAGGCCTATTTTTTTCTGTAAGTTTTTTTTTACACGGAACAGATGCAAGAGCTATAATACATCCTGCAAGTTGGTTCAAGAAGGGACTGGCTACAGAGGCAGTTGCCTGATTTTAGCGGCGGCTAGAGCGAGGGAGGGGCGGGGGCGGGGGCGGCGGGGCGGGATTGGGCGGCGACGGCGGCGACGGGGGTCGTGGTGCGGCTGCGAGCTCGGGACAGAGAGTGAGGTGAGGGCGGAATGAGTGGAGGGGGACGACCCGTGGATGGATAAGGGAAGGTATGCCGACGGCTAAGCCGTCGGCATAGGTCTTGATGCCACGTGGCACCTATGCCGACGGCTTAGCCGTAGGCATATATATATATATATTATTAGCAACAAATGTAAATTTTTAATATAAATCTACTACTAATTTTAATTTAATTTTTTTTTCTTATTAGCAACAAATTTAAATTTTTAAAATAAATCTACTACTAATTTTAATTTTTTTATTAGCCACGTCATCGATCCACGTACCACATTCCGTATGGCCGCAGCTATGCCGACGGCTTTGCCGTCGGCATATATTTATTTTTCCTTTTTTTATTTTATATAGATTTTTTAATGTTTTCTTATAGTTATATTTTTCCTTTTTTATTTCATATAGATTTTTAATTTTTTTTATAGTTATATTTTTCCTTTTTTTATGTTTTTTTATGTATTATTATTTCATATAGATTTTTAAATTTTTTTAACCGCTCGGCCCTCTCCTCTCCCGGAACCACACAGAGGGGAGGGGAGGCGCCGAACTCGAGCAGCTTCGTCCGCCAAGGCCGTGGCCTGGTCGCGGGTATGGGAGCGCCATGGCCGCCGCCTCGCGTGCTCGATCTGGAGCTTAGTTGGTCAGGTGAGTGAAGGGGGAGGGGGTCGTCGACGGTGGGGGTGGGGGCGGCGGCGAATCCAAGTCCGTCGGAGGGAGATGGTTGGCGCTCCCAGACACCTGGGAGCAACATCCGGGCCAAACCCACAGCTACATCCCCTCAGTGTAGACCCGACGCGTCTGTTTCCCCCCTCCAGGTGCCGGCGGCGGCGCCGTCCGTGAGGGGGGCACACCCCGGAGACGCGTGCCGCCTCTTCGGACATGCCACAACACCACCCCGCATGTATGAGGGGCCGGTGCGACGCTCCGGTGGCATTGCTACCCTCCCAGGGCCCCCGTCCCGCCTAACCCTGGAGCGGTTGACCACGAGATCTAGCCCTTTGACTTTCCACGGACGGGCTTTGACCAGTGGACCTCTTCACCCGGTTGTGTCAGGTCAGCCCAGAGGGACACCTGGGAGCAACATCGGGCCAAACCCACAGCTACATCCCCTCAGTGTAGACCCGACGCGTCGTTTCCCCCCTCCAGGTGCCGGCGGCGGCGCCGTCCTGAGGGGGCCACACCCCGGAGACGCGTGCCGCCTCTTCGGACATGCACAACACCACCCCGCATGTATGAGGGGCGGTGCGACGCTCCGTGGCAATTCTACCCCCCCAGGGCCCCGTCCCGCCAACCCTGGAGCGGTTGACCACGAGAATCTAGCCTTTGACTTTCCACACGGGCTTTGACAGTGGACCTCTTCCACCCGGTTGTGTCAGGTTAGCCAACGGGACTACCGGGAGAACACCGGGCCAAACCCACTGCTACGTCCCCTCCGTGTAGACCCGACGCGTCCGTTTCCCTCCTCCAAGTGCCGGCGGTGGCGCCGTCCGTGAGGGGGGCCACGCCCCGGAACGCGTGCCGCCTCTTCGGACATGCCACAACACCACCCCGCATGTATGAGGGGCCGGTGCGACGCTCCGGTGGCATTGCTACCCCCCAGGGCCCCCGTCCCGCCTAACCCTGGAACGGTTGACCATGAGATCTAGCCCTTTGACTTTCCACGGACGGGCTTTGACCAGTGGACCTCTCCACCTGGTTGTGTCAGGTCAGCCCAGAGGGACTCCTGGGAGCAACATCCGGGCCAAACCCACAGCTACATCCCCTCCGTGAGGGGGGCCACGCCCCGGAGACGCGTGCAAGATATAGAACATGACATCCTCCCACTCATCTCGTGGCATGATATAAGGTGTCGAGCATCCAGCCCTGCCACCTTGCCCGATGAATAGAGGCAGCTTGGGTTTATACTTGGGTTCTTCTGTATTGTATCGAGACACCTTATTGTGCAGCGTGGGAACATGGTCCGGATAGTAGGCTGTCCTGAGGTCTGCCACCTCCTCTAGGATAACTGCCTCAGATATGGAAGCTTCAATCTTAGCTTTGTTTCCACATTTCTGTCTCAGATGCTTGTTCTGTCTCTCAGGGACGTACTGCCAACGATTCTGCACAGGGCCCCCCAACAATACCTCGTTCGCACTTCCTACAGTAGTGTCATCCGCATACTCATTCTAAACAAAAGGCAATTCTTGGACAAACAATGTATTTTCTCATAATCCATGGAGAGCGGCCTTCATGATTTTCTCGTAGCGTAAATGGTTTTCAGGACAGTTCATGGCCCTCAGGCAAGGCTGTTAGCCATACTCCAAGAAATGCTTCGAAGCAAACCTCGGCTACAGCCGTACTCAGCCTTGACTGCCATCAGTTTGCGAGATGGCATCCAGCACAGGAAACTTGGCACCCATAAGAGGTTTCTTTGACGAGGCCAAATATCCAGGAAGGCCTTTGCGGTTTCCTCAGGCTCTCCGGTTCATTCGCTGATTGTGACGAAGGGTCGGCATGTGCAGCAAAGACATCATCTAGCATGTCTCTAACCCATCGGCCTCATAACCAGCGACGCGTTGTCGTATCACCTCCTCTCTAACACGGTCCCGTTGGCAAACAACGTTTATCGGCATATCTAAAGGTGGGCATAAATCCATGAGCGTGCGAAGGTGCTTAGTAATCTCACTCTTATCTCTGCGCACGTCTCACATTTGGCACACGGGGCATTCTGGCACCATCCTAATTGGAACGGAATATCCTCTTTCACAAAAACACATCAGTTTTCGTCACCCACCGTTGTTACTGATTCGACGGAAAAAAAACCCCTATAATCCACTGATTATCGCCATCTCTGCTTTATTGGAAGCCACAAAACCAATTACGGATTCATTTAAATTACTCACATCAATATTTATTTGTACAAGGTTGCGAGAAACGGACATTTAATCCACCTACATCTTAATAGGTAAAGATGGGTCCTAATCCCACCCGAGAATGTGTAGATTGAGTACCTGGCAGTTGTCCATGCTTACCGTTCCAGAGACAAAATTTCGGCAGCACTCCCCGCTGTTATCAATACCACGTTCTCGGGCAAAATGCCGAGAGAATGTGCATCCAGAAGAACACAGGGAGGCCGCCGCTGTGACATCTGTCTCGGAAACGGGTGTAGTAGAACATGAACAACGTACCAATCTACACATCCTCGGGTGTCCGTGGATGGAAGCGCTGGACAATCGAAAGGAGCTGCGGTGATTAATATGGAATTGAATGCCTATATCGAGTTTTTTGCTGAAACCCCTTTCGGACGGGAGACCTAGGTTAAGCGATCTTGATGTGAAAATTTAATCTAGTGACCATGATTAAAAGAATGTATGAGGGGTGATGGATTTGTAGCTCACCCTGATGTAGATGATGTAGTCGATCAGCGAAGGGACAACGAAAAGACCAAGAGCTCCAACGTAAACGATTAACTCCACGATAGGGCAACACCAGAAGAAAAAAAAAAAACAAAAAATCCTCTAAATTCCACCAAATGAAAAAAATTAGGTCATCAATCAAATATAAAGCATTCCATCACACATCACATATAATCACCAAAACTTTTTTTTAGCAAGATCAACATGATGAAGAAACCACTCATCATATCAAATTTTAACTTCGTCTATCTATCTTCACAAAAAGTGTACTCTTCCTCTATCTCATCTTCACCAATACCTATATCTATAACATGAGTATGTATCTAAAAACGAGTAACAAACTACACAAATCCCATTTAATCTCAACATCTATCTATCTCACATTGTGCACTAATTTTTTTCACATTATGACATATCTTCCTTTCAGTATCTACTAACATCCTCTATCTATCATTCTATTACTATATAATGCATTCATCTGCAAACATTAATACAAAAAAAATGTAAAAAATTGTTCTTGCCAGAAGCATGGGGGCGGTTGGGCAGGGGAATGGTGGAGGGGTTCAGGTCGGGGCAGGGACGACACCGAGCAGCAGGGGCGGTCCGGAAGCATGAAGGGGGTCGGCTGGTCGGACCAGCAGGGGGCAGGCAGGCTAGGGCGTGGCGGCCGGGGCGGCGTCCACGCAGGGGAGGGAAGGGGGAGAGGAGAAGAGAGGGGGTGGCAGGAGATGGAGAGAGGGGCGGCGAGGGGACGGGTGAGGAAGAGGGTAGGACAGAGAGGAGGGGAGGGGGCGCGGTTGGGGGTGAGGGGTGGAGGAGGAGGCTGGAGAGAGGGAGGTGGCAGGGGGAGCGGGCGGTCGGGATAGCGAGGGGAGGGGCGGGGAGCGGTTTGGTGGGGTCGTGGGGCGCGGCGGCTAGAGCGAGGGGAGGGGCGGGGGAGGGGGCGGACGGGGCGGGGGATTGGGCGGCAGACGGCGGGACGGGGGTTCGTGGTGCGGCTGCGAGCTTGGACAGAAGGAGGTGAGGG
>CM022301.1:495608484-495802522 GCA_011799875.1 Thinopyrum elongatum | reverse complement strand
CGGAATGAGTGGAGGGGGACGACCCGTGGATGGATAAGGGAAGGTATGCCGACGGCTAAGCCGTCGGCATAGGTCTTGATGCCACGTGGCACCTATGCCGACGGCTTAGCCGTAGGCATATATATATATATATTATTAGCAACAAATGTAAATTTTTAATATAAATCTACTACTAATTTTAATTTAATTTTTTTTTCTTATTAGCAACAAATTTAAATTTTTAAAATAAATCTACTACTAATTTTAATTTTTTTATTAGCCACGTCATCGATCCACGTACCACATTCCGTATGGCCGCAGCTATGCCGACGGCTTTGCCGTCGGCATATATTTATTTTTCCTTTTTTTATTTTATATAGATTTTTTAATGTTTTCTTATAGTTATATTTTTCCTTTTTTATTTCATATAGATTTTTAATTTTTTTTATAGTTATATTTTTCCTTTTTTTATGTTTTTTTATGTATTATTATTTCATATAGATTTTTAAATTTTTTTAACCGCTCGGCCCTCTCCTCTCCCGGAACCACACAGAGGGGAGGGGAGGCGCCGAACTCGAGCAGCTTCGTCCGCCAAGGCCGTGGCCTGGTCGCGGGTATGGGAGCGCCATGGCGCCGCCTCGCGTGCTCGATCTGGAGCTTAGTTGGTCAGGTGAGTGAAGGGGGAGGGGGTCGTCGACGGTGGGGGTGGGGGCGGCGGCGAATCCAAGTCCGTCGGAGGGAGATGGTTGGCGCTCCCAGACACCTGGGAGCAACATCCGGGCCAAACCCACAGCTACATCCCCTCAGTGTAGACCCGACGCGTCTGTTTCCCCCTCCAGGTGCCGGCGGCGGCGCCGTCCGTGAGGGGGGCACACCCCGGAGACGCGTGCCGCCTCTTCGGACATGCCAAACACCACCCCGCATGTATGAGGGGCCGGTGCGACGCTCCGGTGGCATTGCTACCCTCCCAGGGCCCCCGTCCCGCCAACCCTGGAGCGGTTGACCACGAGATCTAGCCCTTTGACTTCCACGGACGGGCTTTGACCAGTGGACCTCTTCACCCGGTTGTGTCAGGTCAGCCCAGAGGACACCTGGGAGCAACATCCGGGCCAAACCCACAGCTACATCCCCTCAGTGTAGACCCGACGCGTCCGTTTCCCCCCTCCAGGTGCCGGCGGCGGCGCCGTCCATGAGAGGGGCCACACCCCGGAGACGCGTGCCGCCTCTTCGGACATGCCACAACACCACCCCGCATGTATGAGGGGCCGGTGCGACGCTCCGTGGATTACTACCCCCCCAGGGCCCCGTCCCGCCAACCCTGGAGCGGTTGACACGAGATCTAGCCTTTGACTTTCCACACGGGCTTTGACCAGTGGACCTCTTCCACCCGGTTGTGTCAGGTTAGCCATAGGGACACCGGGAGCAACATCCGGGCCAAACCCACAGCTACATCCCCTCCGCGTAGACCCGACGCGTCCGTTTTCCCCCTCCAGGTGCCAGCGGTGACGCCGTCCGTGAGGGGGGCCACGCCCCGGAGACGCGTGTCGCCTCTTCGGACATGCCACAACACCACCCGCATGTATGAGGGGCCGGTGCGACGCTCCGGTGGCATTGCTACCCCCCCCCCCAGGGCCCCCTCCGGCCAACCCTGGAGCGGTTGACCATGAGATCTAGCCCTTTGACTTTCCACGGACGGGCTTTGACCAGTGGACCTCTCCACCCGGTTGTGTCAGGTCAGCCCAGAGGGACACCTGGGAGCAACATCCGGGCCAAACCCACAGCTACATCCCCTCCGTGTAGACCCGACGCGTCCGTTTCCCCCCTCCAGGTGCCGGCGGCGGCGCCGTCCGTGAGGGGGGCCACGCCCCGGAGACGCGCCGCCTCTTTGGACATGCACAACACCACCCCTCATGTATGAGGCCGGTGCGACTCTCCGGTGGCATCTCTACCCCCAGGGCCCCCGTCCCGCCCTAACCGTGGAGCGGTTGCCACGAGATCTAGCCCTTTGACTTTCCAGGACGGGCTTTGACCAGTGGACCTCTCCACCTGGTTGTGTCAGGTCAGCCCAGAGGAACACCTGGGAGCAACATCCGGGCCAAAGCCACAGCTACATCCCCTCCGTGTAGACCCGACGCGTCCGTTTCCCCCCTCCAGGTGCCGGCGGTGGCGCCGTCCGTGAGGGGGGCCACGCCCCGGAGATGCGTGCCGCCTCTTCGGACATGCCACAACACCACCCCGCATGTATGAGGGCCGTTGCGACTCTCCGGTGGCATGGCTACCCCCCCATGGCCCCCGTCCCGCCTAACCGTGGAGCGGTTGACCACGAGATCTAGCCCTTTGACTTTCCACGGACGGGCTTTGACCAGTGGACCTCTCCACCCGGTTGTGTCAGGTCAGCCCAGAGGGACACCTGGGAGCAACATCCGGGCCAAACTCACAGCTACATCCCCTCCGTGTAGACCCGACGCGTCCGTTTCCCCCCTCCAGGTGCCGGCGGCGGCGCCGTCCTTGAGGGGGGCCACGCCCCGGAGATGCGTGCCGCCTCTTCGGACATGCCACAACACCACCCGGTTGTGGTAGGTCATCCCATAGAAACACTTGGGAGCAACGTCCCCTCCGTATAGACCCGATGCGGTTGTTTCCGCCCTCCAGGTGCCAGCGGCGGCGCCGTCCGTGAGGGGGGCACACCGCGGACGTGAGGGGGTCACACTCCGGAGACGGGTGCCGGGCGTTTGCAACCGCCACAAAACTTCTATCGGCATAGCTGTTTTTGATTTTAATAAAATATAAGGACCTATATTCAAAAGAACATGACGGCACATTATTAACGTGCTCGAAAAAAATACAAACTATATATATATTCATAATCTATGGAAAAAATTACAAACTACATATATATTCATATAATAATACATAAAAAAGCATATGCTACATGTCAGTTAATATAATAATACATAAAAAAGCATAAAAACATACATATTAAAAAAATAACTATGCCGACGGCATTGCCGTCGGCATAGAGATGGCAGGGTTTAGGCGGGCGGCGTGCCGCGGATCGCTGACGTGGCGTATATGCCGACGGCCGCCGTCGGCATATGTGCTGGACGGTGCGCCACGGATCGGTGACGTGGCATGCGGAGATATGCCGACGGCCGTCCGTCCCTACCGTCGGCATAGATTTGACGTCGTTAGCCGCTGGTCACGGGCGGGGTCACCGGGCCCATGGATATGCCGACGGCTGGTTTATGTCGACGGCAGCTGTCGGCGTGTTGGCAGCTAGGCCGATGGCCGTTTTGTGCCGACGGGCGCCGTCGGCTTAGCTCGGGGTAGCCCGACGGCTAGTATACGCCGACGGCCAGGACATGGCTGTCGGCATAGATCCATATAGGCCGACGGCGGCCGTCGGCATTGTTTTGGCCGTCGGGGTAGGACTCTTTTCCGGTAGTGAACCCACCAAATCGATGGTAAACTCACAGGGTAATTTTACGATGTGCTGTGCATGCATGGAAGTCAAGGTAATTTTACAACGAGCATGGGAGTCTGTTGTGTCCTGCATGAGAGGAACAAATCTGGTGCGTCAAAAACGCCCTTTAGAAAACAAATGGCTTAGCTGGAAATTAAAAGCGAGATATTCCTGATTTTTTGATTCCGATAAGGTTGTGTCCATGTATGGTAGGTATTTTACGTTAGATCCATTATTATCCCTACATATACTATTGGACTGAGTACACCAGGGCTCTACCAAAATTGAAATGCGGTAATTGACGCAAGTAACATGGACCACTAACACTTTTCTGTACGAGGCATTTTTGGTTATCGTAAGAAACATGGTCCACTAATTATTCTGTACACCGGCATTTTTTTGGTAACCATGGAATAACAATGCTGTCTGCCACTTAGCACTCAGTAACAAGCATCGAGAAAAATTCAGAAATCACTATTACAAAACTCAATACTGCTGATCTTGATCTTCAAACAGCTATTTGCAGGTGGCCAGAGATCTCCCATCCATGTCATCTGTTCAACAATCTCTCCAGCGACCGAAACATTCTTATCCAAGGGCTTGAAGCAACCTGGTGTCCTACTAATAGTACTTAGAGCCTTTAGGTTCACTTTTCTTCTCATCAAAACCTGAATTTTGCTACTCCCCCCAATCCATATTAATTTTCGTTGATTTAGTACAACTTTGTACTAAATCGGCGACAATTATTATGGATAGGAGGGAGTCCTCTCTATCCCTGAATAAATTAAGCATCCAACCAACTGAATAATCAAAATAATGTTGCTCATGTAGTCAGCTGAAGAGAGAATAGTAGGTTGCCTTCATACACAAATTGTTAGAAAACTAACACTAGAAATATAGTGGCAATGCGGCACGCTAAGCAAATGCCTACTCCTGGCCTTATAAATAAGTCTGCCTTTTCGGACTTAAATCCTTAACTGTGTGTCAAAATGCTTGATCTGGCACCTCATAGTATACATGTAGATCAAGCAAAAAATAAAGCAATGCCACAGACACATATTACATTCCTATTTCCAGCAGATAATTGTACCATTTTCTGGAGAGAAAAAAACAGCTTTAATAGTTAGTATAAGAGTGTTGCTGCTACTAGAAGGCTAATTTTCTTAAATTTTCTGTAGGATTAATCCAGCTAAGATTGTGAGAAAATGGCGGTCGATGCATCACCGTGTCAACCCCCACCCGCCGCGTCACCCGGCACTGACGAACCTGCAGAGACGCCGAAGCCACACGCGCACTTATCAGGCCGGGACGCCGATTCTGCGCAGACGACCACACTCGCCGCCCACCGCGGCTAATCACCATCGGAGCTCCAACCGCTCGTAGTTGCCTTGCCTAATCAGGGGACCTGGCTGGGCTACCTGCTAATCCCACGACCAAAGCGAGGATATTTTTTTTTAATGGCCAGGAGCTACCCGTGTGCCAAAAATTGCGAGGTAATCTTATGTTGTGCGGGCGTGAAAAAAAAAGGAATTGCATCCACACGGCCGAGCGACCGAATCCTGGCTCGGTAGATGGATCGGGGTGAAGAATTACTTATTCTTCACCCTGGGTTATTAATAGACTTTCTATATATATATATATATATATATATATATATATAACGTTGGTTTCTTACTCTCATTTTTTTGTACATCGCTTATTAGTAGATTTTCGTCCGTCATTTGGTTCGTCCCTCCGTATATAAATAAAAACAGAAAAGAAAAAAATTGCTCTTCATTTGGCTTCGATTTTTTTGGTTCATTGGTCGAACGTCTCGCACATAGGAAATGGGCCCGGCCCTCCGCCCCAGTGCGATTGAGCATTTTCCTTCAGGGGCTGATCCATAGTCATTGTGCGATAAAAAATTATGTCGTAGAAAAATTTAATTGATTCCTCTGGTCTCAAACCCAAGACCTCAACCACCGTTTAGAAAATTGCAACCAGTTGAGCTGGCCTATGTATTAATCTACAAAAATGAAGGCTCAGTGTGCGACCGTGATGTGCAACCAAATAGAGCAATCAGGAAGGTGAGAGGCGCTATGTAAGCTCAAACAGGAGTTGCATGCAACGAACTAGTGTCGTTTCGCTCAGACGCACATATTTTTTTATTGATCTTCAAGTGTATGAAGAGATGCCCTAAAACGCATTTAACAGAACCCTTATATTGAGATTTTTCACGACTTAGTGCAAATTTCAAACATTGCTTCAACTTAATATTAATTTCTTAGTATGAAAGATTTAAAAATTAACCTCTTTAAGATCAGAATCGTCGTACAAAAATCATACCAAAAGTATTATATGTGTAGCATACTTCAGTTGACACATCAATTATCTCTCCCATTGCAACGCATGGGCGGTGCGTCATGAAAATTGCAACCAAAGTTGCAAAATATTACCCACCAATGACACCTATAAGTGATAAGAAAAATGTTTCACAACGGTATCCCCGCCTGGGCCGGCCCATGCAGTAGGGACCTCCTATACCGTGCTCTGCACGCTGGGACAAGACATAGCGTGCCCGTTTGGGCCGGCCCATGTCAGGGCGGCCTGTTTTAAATTTTCGTTTTTTCTTTTTCTTTTCTGTTTTCGTTTTTTTCCTATTTTAAATAATGTGGGATTACCAAAAAAGTTCTGAAAACTAAGAAAAATAAGAATTTTGAAATAAAATGTTTAATAAATCATAAAATGTTTGTGGATTAAAAAAATGTTCATGATTTTATAGAAAAGAGTTTGCGTATTCAAAAAATGTTCGAAATTTTGAAAACAAACGTTCAGAAAATGAAAAAATGTTTTATGATTTTTTACAAAGTTTGTGTATTAAAGAATGTTGATGAAATTGAACCAAATTTCGCCAATTAAAAAAATGTTCATGAATGGAAAAATATCCTAAAACTCTTCGTGACTTACAAAATGGTTTATTCCTTCATAAAATGTTCGCTGGTTTAGAAAATGATCATGCATTTCAAAAAATGTATGCTAAATCAAAAAAATGTTCATGAATTTCAAAAATTGTTCTATCAATTGCCAAAAAATGTTCGTCCATTCTAGTAATGTTTGCCGATTCAAGAAAAATGCTCACAATTTAAAAAAAATGTTTGAAAATAGTATAAAATGTGCTTGAATTCAAAAAAATCTTGATTTTAGAAAATGTTCAAAAATTTGTAAAAGTGTTCATGAATTTGAAAAATGTTCACGAGTTTAAAAAAAATATTCATGATTTCATGAAATTGAGAGTGATTGTGTATCTCGGTGATTCAGCAAAATATAGTAATGGCCATTGGAGACTATGATTTTTTCCTTCCGTTTCAACGCACGGGCCCTTTTTCTTGTCCCTTCTAGCAAGAGGAAATTTGCGAGTTGCTGTTGGAGATGCTCTTAGGCCTTGTACAATGCAAGGTGCTTAGGGCAGGTGATTGAAGAAATAAACCAGACTTTTCTTAAGCATCGGTGCTTATTTGTACATGGCAGATGCTTAATTAGGCGTCTCTCTGACACTGATGCTTAAAAAAAAATCCGGCTTATTTTTCTAAGCACCTAGCATTTGTAGAAGGCCTTAGTGCCTAACCGAAGCATTGAGAGTCCTTTGTGAAAGCTCTTCAAATGGATTGAAAGCCTGCCGCTGCCAACTGCATTAGGGCCGGCACCGCCGAGCTTATAATATTCACATTCTTAGGGCAAATGCAAAAACTAATGCAGGATAACACACAGCTGCACAACTGAATGGAGCATTCATGCAAGGGTGGCATTACAATTGACGTACGTGCTTACCTTGGAAGATCACTTGAATGCGAGTAAACCATATGATCATCCATGACCCAAGAGGCCAAGATAGATAACTACTGGTGGGTCCTGCATGCGTCGGTTTTTGGCAGGTATGTCTCGCTCTTTGACCCCCGCGGACGAGCTCCATCATTATCGTTTTAATCGAACAAGTAAACTAGAGTATAATCTAACCTGAGCCTAACTAATACAACAGGCTCAATGCATACAGCCAAGCTTAATGCGCAAAGCAATACTACTATCGAATTCAAGTATTCAATTGCAAACCCCATCAGGCAGGACGTACTTGAAATGACATCTTGTCGCGCTCCAGGAAAGTCGAAGAAAACGGAGGCAAAAGTGCGTCGCGTGCTCTTTTGCTTTGACCTTTCACGTTGTCAACCACTATCCATGTAGAAAGAGCACTTGTGCTTATTATTTCAAAACAAGAACGCATGGTCAAGATGAAAAGTGTTTGCTAGTGCATTGAGCGCTTCAGGTTATACCAGCTTTTCCATTTCTTTTAGCAGCCCAGCACTGCACCGCCTAGCGTAGCGTAGTGTTCATGTTTAGCCTATAAATGCTCGTCTCCTGCTAATTAACCTGCAGATACATGCATTACGGCAGTATAGGTGTAGCCACCGTTTGCAGATCAGCTAATCAACTCCATACGGGCGAGCTTAATGATGAGGCTACTCCCGTGCTTCTGCATCTGTTTCGTCCTCCTCCTCCTCGTCGGCTCCTCCCCGGCGGATCTCCTGTCCGGGCGCTGCCCGCTGCACCACCGTAGGCAGCTCGAGGACGTCGACGGCGGCGGCGGCCTGCAGGCGACGGCGGTGGCGAGCACCACGGCTGCAGTGCGGCCACCGCAAGAGATCGCCGATCTGGTCGTCTATGGGACCTCCAAGAGGCTCAGTCCTGGGGGATCCAACCCTCAGCACCACCACTGATCGAACCTTGGGTGTTCATCGGTGACAAGGTGTCCATATCGGCTTCATGTATACTTCGGTTTGCGGCAAGACAAGATATTACTATTCGCAAAATAAAAAGAAATGAAAAGCTCGAGTTTAATAATTGTATAGTGGCTGCGTCAATTAATTCGGATCGAAGGGCTGTAGTCAGTCAATGTTCCAACTTCCATCGATCAACGCCACTAAGCAACATGTGCCAACTATGTTTCTCCGGCTAGGCCGTTTGGAATGTTGATCTCCTGAAACTGAACAATTCCAGCCTTGTCTAACCTTCGTACTGATCTTCTTTTCATCAAAAGAATGTCACGTTTCAAGGAAGGCCTATTTTTTTCTGTAAGTTTTTTTTTTAACACGGAACAGATGCAAGCGCTCATATACATCCTGCAAGTTGTTGTTCAAGAAGGGACTGGCTACAGGGCAGTTGCCTGATTTTAGTATTTGGGTCATTTACCAACCAATCGACTGAACCAAAACATGTTTAAGTCAATTTCAGTGTTATATCACAACTTAAGCCTTTTTTCCCATCCAAACCAACAGAAGCCCACAACATTTCTTGGGCCAATGCAAAACAACAACACATTGATGATTTTTTTTTGAAGCTTTCTAATGGAGATGAATTAGTTAATGCACAAAATAAAAATGCACACTATTCACACAGAGATTGTGCATTTCTACGATGTGCAAGAATAAGCATATAGAAGTGGAATTTATGCATAAAAGAAGTTTCTAATAAGGAATTAATTGGTGACATTGATATTACCCTTTAAGAAGAAAACAAATAAATAATGAAAAAATTGCACACAATTTAAAAATAAAATGTATTATTACAATATAAAAAATAAGCATATAATAGTGAAATTTTCTCAAAAAATGTTTTCTAAAAAGTAACGGATTAGCGATATCGGTGTTACCCTTACAAAAGAAAAGAAAATGAAAAATAAAACAAAATCAGAAAAATGAAATAAAAACTAAAACAAAATAAAAAAATGAAGTTTACGGAAGAATGAATTCGTGGCATTGGTATTACCTCATAGGACAAAAAAAAATCAAACTAATGAAGTTTTCTAAGAAAGAATGAAACCGTTTAAAAAGAAAGAAAATGAAAAAAACTTGCACACAACTTTGCAGTGAAAATTACACTTTTTGAAATATGCAAAGAATAAGCATGTAATAATACAATTTTTGCATTCTACTATAATTTACACACATATTATTTTGATATGCATTTATACTTACACACACAAAAAATTTAAAATTATGTTTTTCTAAGAAGGAATGAAAACCTTGAGGAAGAAAAAAGTGAAAATAATAATGATAAAAATTGCACATAATTTACACAAAAAATCATGTTTTTCATAATATGCAAAAATAAACATATAATAGTGGAATTTTGCAAAAAAAAATGTTTACTAAGAAGTAATAAATTAGTGACATTGGTATTACCCTTTAATAAGAAAGAAAATGAATAAAATATAACAAACTCAAAATAATTAACTTTCTAAGCAAGAGTGAATTGGTGGCTTTGATATTAACATTTAAGAAGATAGAAACTGGGGGGGATCTAAAACAAACAGTTTCAAAAATTACACAAAATATACATAGAAATTGTGCTTGTTTAACACATGCAAGAATAAGCATATAAAAGTGAAATTTAAAAAACATTCTATGAAAGAATGAATTAGTGGCATTGGTATTACCCTTAAAGTAGAATGAAAATGAAATAAAAACTAAAACTATTCAGCGTAATGAAGTTTTCTAAGAAAGAAGGAATTTGCGATGTTGGTATTTCCCTTTAAGAATATTTTTTTAAATAGAAAACTTGCACACAACTTTGCACTGAAATTGCACTTTCTGTAATATGCAAAGAATAATAATATAATAGTGAAAATTTACCATATATCATATAGTATTTGTATGTATATATTTACACTCACCCAACATTCCAGAAATACCCACAAAATAAAAATAAAAACCAAATATTAAAGGAAAAAACAAAAAAGGCATGAAAAAGAAAAACAGAAAAAACAAAAGAGGAAGAAGAAGGCTATGTCGCACTGGAATGGGCTTTGGCTCATTAAAGAATTGATTGACCCAAATATGTGGTTAGTAAAAAAAATAGCCCAAAACAACACACAGACCAGCCCCGAAAAAAATACAGACGAATCTTAAAGTAGAAATCAATGGCCCAAAAATCGACTGACCCAAAATTAATTTTCACGCGACTTACATATAGCTAAAGTGGTCCAGGAAAGCAATGCCATGCAACTTTAGTACAAGACCTCTTGGTTAGGGATGAAAACGGAGTGGAGGAACTGTGTACTACCACATATTTTTTTTGTGAAATCGAAAATGAACAAAAAAACACAAGCAAATCAACAAACTTAATCAATTGTTAACATGACTAAAAAAATTAATATGATTAGATTAGTGGTTTAGCGTATTGTGGTAGTACTAGACACTTGTATAGGGTCTAGTTGAGTATGTGTGTGGTAGTAGAAGTTGGGTCTCACATGTGCCACATGCTGACTATGTCATTGTGTGTATTTTCGTGGTTGGGCTACAAAGTAGTCATAGGCCCATAGTAAAAGCGAAAATTCCATATTCACGAAAACGGAATTCCATTTCCATATCTGCTCCATCCGAAAACACCGTTCCGTTTTTGTTTTTATTTTCACGTAAAAAATATGTTTCCATTTTTATTTTGCAAATTTTTTGTTTCCATTTCCATATTTCCTCTCTGTTTCAGCAGAAAATTTCCGCTCCATTTGATCCCTACTCTTGGTGACATAAAGATTGAACCGCTGAAACACTGGCGTCACAAGTTTTAGGTTTTTTATTTAAAATATACATATATCATTGTTGAAATATTCAAAGGGTCTACCAGTAATTTTTAACTAGGTGAAAATGAAACAACTATCAAGCGGAAATTCTTCAACCCATATAGGCTTTTTTCTTCAATCAAAGCCACGTGCTTAAATTGAGCATGCGGAAATGGATGAACTGCCAAGTTTTTATGAACACGCGGTACTTGCTACAGGGACTTCTCTTGTGTTGTTGTCGGTTGTCAATATTAAGAGTACCTTCAAATGATAAAATGACTATTCATATACATGGGAAAGAGAACAAACATTGCCACTCTAGATCTCATCTACGCTTCTGGGCTTATTTGGTTTGGTGAGGGTTGAAGATGATGGAAAAGGATTGAGTGGGATTAAATCATTGCATGTCAAAATCTCCCTAAGATCTCTTCAATCCTCACAAATTGTGAGGAGATTAATAACCAAACAAGGCTTCAATAGTCTTCGGGTCATGCATGGCCTAGGGGACCTTTTATATCATTGTTGTTTGTGTTAGGGCCATTAGCGTCCAATGTATATGTACGAATTTATCATTGAGATGGGAACACGAAATACATCATAGACCACTTTCTTTTTTGAAGATTGTGGGTACTATGAATACGTTCAAGGGTTGCCCTTAGTTTTTTTTTTTGTCTTACTTATGGATAACTTGGCGATGAATGGAGGGGCGATCGCCATCATCGGCGCAGGGAAAGGTCATGACGGCGCCTCGACAGCCGGCGGAACAGAGAGCAAACAATGTGGCAAAGTGCAAGGGAAACGACGGCTTTTTTCCGGGGAAAAGGGAAACGATAGTATTTTTCTTTTGAACCGGGCTAGCCCTCTTTCCATTACTGAGAAAGAAAATACAATAGTCTCATAAGTGGGTTGGAAAGAAAGGGAAAGCGAGTTCATAGCACTGTCAATTGTGAATCGCTCGCCATCGAAACGATCACTACGGGAACGATAGCTATCTTCTGTTCTAGGTGGAAAGGGTTAATCAACGTGATTTTGATAGCCTATTGTAGGCATACTGCTGTACCCCTCCCAAATACGTACGTACTATCAATGTGATTAGGGTGGTTAAAGCCGCCTTGAGATGCGTGTTAAGAGTGAGGTGTCAAAATCTAGAAAGGGTCCAGGCGAGGGACTATGAGACCTTGTCCCGTAGAATTTTGTTTTCCGGGTGGGTGGGGTATAGGAAAATCCAGGTATTGCAAAAAAAAAATTCCAGGTAAATTTATCATACATATCCAAGCAAATCAATAGAATTTATCCAACATCATGAATGCATAGGAGAATATATCCGATTTGCTCAACCATAACTCGTGTGAATCCTTCTAGATTTTTTTTGGATGCGGTTCAGATGGAGCAAACGACGGCTCCCTTCAATAAAATATATAGATGCAAAAATAACTAATTTTTACATTTTTCGAAGCCTAAAAACACACCTTCAATAGAAGATATGGATATAAAAAGTTTTTACGTCACTTGCCCTAAGTGATGTAAAACACAACACTTGAAGATGCAATCCTTGGTGATGTAAAACTGCACCCACACGCCAACCGCCACTTCCCGTCCTCTCCTCCCACCGCGCGACCACCTCCACGCCACTTGCCACACACCCGCCGCCGCGCCGCCCGCCCATCGAAGCCCGCCGCACCCCGCCGCCGCCAGATCCGGCCTCCCTACTCCCCTTGCCGCCCCGCCACTGCCCTACGCCAAAAAATTGACCGCATCAACCACTTTTTCGCCGCCTCGCCGCAACGCCGCCGCCACCCAATTCAAGCCCCCCCCCCAACCCCCTGCCGCTATCGGATTCCCCCCTCCCACACATCCGCCGCCATGCTGCCGCCGCCCCCATGGCTCCTGCTTCCTCTCAACCTCCATCGTCGCTGCCCCAGCCAGCTCCCCCTACCGGTTCCCCTCCTCTTGCACTTCCAATTCCGTAGGCTCCGCCGCGACAGACACGAGGAGGCAGATGGTGCCCCAACAATAGCAGTGGCCTGCCTCCATCCCTTGCGCACGCCCTAGTCGTAGGAGAGGAAGGGAACCAAGAAGGCTCCCGGACAGCGACAACGGCTCTGCATCTCGTCGTCGTTCGTTCGCGCGCGTGTTCGTCTGTTGCGCGCTGTTCATCGCCGCTCTCCGTCTCTGTGTCTCCGCCGTTCGTAGCCACTAGTGAATTTCGACAGCAGGGATCAATAGGTTCAGTTTTGACAGTAGGTTCAAATGCACTAGTTTTATATTTTCAAATACATCAGTTGTTGGAGTAGTAGTTTTAGATCACCAAATATACTTTTTCTGTTGGAGTTGGGACTTTTTTAAAGATGTGAGAAACACTTTTTGATGATGTAAATTATACTTAAATATACATCATCTAGGAGATGCTCTTAAGCCCAACTACGTGCATAGTAACCGGTTGAGAGACGTACGTGTAGACTGTAGATGATCTCGTTTGATGATCGTGGGCAGGGTGCAAAACGAACCATGGTTAGATCACAATCATCGACCACCCCACATTCACTTTCAGGACACAGCGAAGATTGGCGCCCACATCAGGCGCTTAACTACAGGAGATATAAAAGGTGACATGACATTCGGACCAAACCAGGCGCAACAGACCGTCCTTCTGCCAGCAATCAACATATGTCCACGAGGCGGAATTGAAAGCTTGGCGCGACGAACGCTATCCGTTTGGCGATGGCTGTCGGTCCATGAAGGCTCGTCGGGGCCGCCCGGCGTCTCTCGGTAGTACGGTGGATCGCGCTCAGTCGGTTGCGCAAGCACGTTCACCAGCGAGGCACTGTTCCTCCCCTGTCTTCTTCTTTTCTTTCAAACAAACGTATCATGTTTGTTGACTTTTTCTAAAAAAAATACAATACAGACGTGGACGCTCACATACATCCTTATGAATACATACATTTTACCCCTATGAGCATTTTCGAGTGAATGAGCTGACACATCTTTAGATTAACGAAGACATCACAAGCACCTCACTATCGATCGAAACATTGCCTCACACTGAAAAAAAATATTCTGCACACACTCTACCCCTATAAACATCTCCGAGTAACTGAGCTGGCAGATCTTCAGACTAATGAAGACACCACAAGCACCTCGCTATTTAGAGGAAACGTTGCCTCGCACTGAAAAATATATTTCGCTTTAGTGAGACACACATGTTAAGTGTGGGCTTTCATCCCGGCTGGGGTACAACGACCATCCTAACCATCTAGTAACATGTTTCATTTTCCCCTGTTTGTTAACTAAGCACAAGGTAGTACTCTGCTCCGTCCGAAAATACTTGTCGGAGAAATGGATAAAAATGGAGGTATCTAGAATTAAAATACGTCTAGATACATTCCTCCGACAAGTATTTCCGGACGGAGGGAGTACATAATAGAGCTCATAGCAGTCCATGTAGACATATGCAACCCTGATAAAAGAAAACAAATACATAACAATCTATAAAGACACATGGGCGTTCTATCGTGTCGGTATTTAGCACATGTGTTGATTCGGGCTCCCGAAATGCTTCCGTGTTGCTACGATTGACCGGATAAGACTTTGCCTCAACAAGCCTATACTCTAGCTGCCACCGGTAAGATGGTGGCATCGGTGAAGGCTGCGATACACACCAATGACCCCCTCTTAACGTCCATGAGATCTACAACAATCATGCTGGCACCGGTGAAGCCTAGAGAAGATAACCCGCCAACACGACAATACCATGGATGTTGAACATGCACGTGTGTCGGTGACCAACACACAATATTCACTGATAGATGATCTCCCATCTAAGGATCCAACAATGCATACAAACTCGGTGCCACACCATTTCCTCTCGAAATCCCGACGCGGCCGGGCTTCTAGTATCGAGGTTGAGAGGGAAGACAAAGGCAATGGAACAAGATCGAAGGCCAAGAGCGGTCTCCCATCAGCGGAAGAAATGGATTTCGTTGGCGGAATCAGAGGTTGTCACCAGAAAGTTAGAAGAGAGAGCATCGACCGACCCGAGACGATCAACAAAATTCTCAAGAAGATGAAAGTACATACTAAAGTGGAGGTCGTCGGAGTAGAGAGTACTAAGTACTGATGTTCAACAATACCGAAGAGAAAGCGGAGCATGGGATCTTACTAAAAGGAAATAACACCATGCCCCGCCGGCGTGATTCTAGAACCGAAGGGAAGGGGAACACAACCAGCGAGCATAGTAACAATGATGTTATTAAAGGGGATATGAGCCGGATTCGAGAAATCCACCCCCCAAGCTAGACGGTGGAGGCAACTCCGAGGAGAGGGGAACCCCATCTTGGTGAATCCTGACACTATTTCTTCCTAATAATCCATTAATTCTTCCACTCGATCACCAATCAAGAATTCCTAAAATACCTTGCCTCACCAAGAAGAAGACAACCGTTTCATTCACCCACTCTATCTACCACCAACGCCAACGCGTGCAAGACTCTGCAGCAAATGTGTGCGTAACTTCCCGCAATTGTTGTTGTCCCCCCCTTTTTTTTTTTCCTGAGTGACCCTCGTTTTTGTTCCTGCATATCGCAAAAGAGCCCGAACGAATCACGACTCTGCGAGCGGGCCCGCCCGCGGGATCCGTGATATCCAGCCCGCCGCACGCATCGCAGCCGCTAGATCCACCGCCGCGCAGCCCCCCACGTCCGCACCCACCGTCCACATCCATCCACCCCACTGACACCCCTTCCCCACAGACCCCAAACCCCACCCGCCAGCGACCCGCCCAAACCACCGGCGCGTGCGTGCGTGCGCGTATATGAACGCACGCCCCGTTCAGAGCCCTCCTCCTCGCCACACCAAAAGACGCAACCAACAGCGCTCCCTCTGAAAAAAGAGAACAGCAACGGGAATAATCTCGTCTCCTTTCCTCCTCCTCGTCCGCGTGCGATCGACGCGGAGGCGCCGCCCGTCCACCTCCGCTCCGACCCGACCCCATGGCCTTCATGCGCACCTCCGTGAGTCGCCGCCTCCCCCGCCCCCTCCCTCTCCCCGCTCGCCTCGATCCGCGCCGGCAGTCCGTTTCGCTCGCACGCGTGCGGAGGTTTAGATCTGCGGGCGGTTGTACTGTAGGGGTTCGTCGTGGCCCGCTGGGTCAGATCTGATCGAGGCGGCCGCAGGCCGTGGGATCCGACGGCGTGCGAGCGGTTTGTTCCGTTTGTTGCGACGGGTTTTCTGTTTTTTCCAGCAACCGCTTTGGGTTTCGAGTAGTGCGAGGTGGTGTGGATTACGGAGGCTAGGCGGAGGGTGACGGTAGAGAGAGGATGGACTGGGGAGGTTTCGGTGGGTACCTAGTTCGGCGTGGGTTTGACTGATTACCTGATTTTTTTTTTTGTTCTGGTAGTTTATCTGTTTTCTGTAGTTATCTGTACTGCATGCCATCAGCACCAGGTGTCGATATCTATGTCGCCATGGAAATTAAGGAGGGCATGGACCACTTGGCGTGTCAGTTGGCCCTTGGATACATGGCCATTATTCTTTCATATCAGTGGACCATGCTTGCATTATCATTGAAAATTGAGTCCCCATCGGTGGTCGAGGGATAGCCATGTTTGAACCAGTCTTTAACTCTTTGGAGTGAAAAATAGCCGAGTTTCCTATTTTTAGGGTGGAAGCACTCATGTTCATGCTTCAGTTTGCTATAGGTAATATTGGAGACTCCTCCATTGGACTGTTCTGGTTACGCTTCCTGTCAGTCTTATAAAATCGGTTAATACATCTTGAACAATTCATCTTCTGCAAGATTGGGGTCGTTATTTATGACGAATCGGTATAGTTGAGCTTGTTACGTGGTATTTGAACTCTTTGTCTATTGCCGGATTTTGTAGCCGTGCAATTGACATTACATGGTTCATGAATTTTACTATGGTAGTCTTTATCCAGGGCTGGGTTGAATAATTCAAAGAGAGACAGAGACGGTTGATTACCTGGTTGTGTTTTGTCATACTAGTGGAATCAGCTCCATTTGTTAACCAGGATGATCGATTTAAGAGCCTCGTTTCCTCTTTACTGTGTATTTCTGTTTCAAAGAATGGAATTGTAGTTAGGAGAACATGATGGGGGCGAAGTCTTCCAACAGAAGTTGTTAGAGCCTTTTTCGAAATGACCATCAACAACAAAGCGTGGCTTATTGCCCCCGGGCACTAACCTGGTCTCTGATCATCCTTATGGAAACAAATCATTTCCTTAATCTGATGCCTTGTGAATTTAAACCCAGTCTTGCAAGTAGAAGTGCAGAATTTCTGAATTTTACATTGAACCAACCAACATGACTACCAACCAACTAGGTTGTCTGCACATAATATGTCAGGCCAAGTGTATGTGTCAGCTATAGTTTGTGTTAGATTACACGTTTACACTGTTATCATTACAGAGTTGTTGCTGTTGATTTGTTTGATCTCTTGAACAGTTGAACAACTATTTACTTCTTTACAGTCACACATATCCAGTTGGAATGCTATGGCAGTGTATTATCAGCCAGGGATGAAGCCTTTTGTCTTTTTTTAAAAAAATATTTGTTTGTAATTTTGGGATAATCTGGAACGGTGACTTGCTCTCAAACATTTCATCTTGTTGTCAAGTATTTGTTTTCCTTCATTTCATTCTCATATGTGTGTTCCTTTTTGCAGTCCAATGCATCCTCTGGCATGGGAGTTGCTCCTGATATCAGGGAGACATTCCTGGAGCTTCAGATGAAGAAGGCATTTCGCTATGTTATCTTCAAAATAGAAGAAAAGCAAAAGCAGGTTGTTGTGGAGAAGACAGGGGCTACAACTGAGAGTTATGATGATTTCCTGGCTTGTCTCCCAGAGAATGACTGCAGATATGCCCTTTATGATTTTGACTTTGTTACTGGGGAGAACGTGCAGAAAAGCAAGATTTTCTTCATTGCCTGGTGAGCTTCATAGTCAGATATCCATATGTTAATGTTCGCCTTAAGATGAGAAACTATCTGCCAATTAGTCTTACATGGCTTCTTTTGAAAAATGAACCCTAACTAGATCTTGTTGAATAGTAGTCATGGAAGTTCCTGGTAGGGTAAGCAGTATTTCATTTCTCATAATCTACGCTAGAATATTCTTGGTTTTCTAATTTTGTCTATATGAAGTATTGAATTATGAACCTGGACGGGTATTGCTAGAGGAATCTGTAGCCATGATAGCCTTTTCTTGTTTTGTATCTATGCTTGTAGCTGTCCAGAAAAGATAAATAGTGCACGTCCACTTGTCTTGAGAATATGGTTTGCCAATAGTGTAATTTGTTCTCCATTATGAAAGTTGACTTTTCTGAAAATCACCATTTGCACTTCCTTACAGTCGATGCACTCCCTCTTTCCTTTCCCTTTATTTCACGTCAGCTTATTTATAACCATGACGCACATTGCTAGAGGAATCTATAGCCATGATAGCCTTTTCTTATTTTGTTTGCGCCTGGCATCTATGCTTGTAGCTGTCCAGAAAGAACAACAGTGTATGTCCACATGTCTTCAGAAATATGCTTTGCCAATTTGTTCTTTATTACGAAAGTTGACTTCTCTGATACCAGTGCTAGTATGCATAGATGAAAAATCACCTTCTGCACATGCCTGATGGCCTAATGCATCCTCCCTTCCCTGTCCATTGGTCTCACTTCACCTTATTTATAACTAATAATGCACATGCTGCAACAGGTCCCCTGACACATCCCGCATCCGCGCTAAGATGCTGTACTCCACCTCCAAGGACCGCATCAAGCAGGAACTCGATGGGTTCCACTACGAGATCCAGGCAACTGACCCGACCGAGGTGGAGCTCGATGTCCTCCGCGACAGGGCGCACTAGGGCGGATCGATGATCACCTGTGGGCTTCAGCCGGATGCTAATTCATGCTGTCCGTGGTAATGCTGTTGCTGCAGTGTTGTTAATAAGACAGATATATCCTGGTTTCCTGTAAAACGTATCATTCAGCCGTTATGAATGGCTCTAGCTGATGAAGTGTTGTCCGAGGTCTCTTACTCGTATGATGTCGGAGCCTGTAAACGCAAGAAACACCCCCGAAAAACGCATGTGTTGTGGTATTAATACTGGTTTGCTAGGCTTGGATTCTCCTGAATGCTCTCCATCGTGTCTGTTCCTTGGCATGGCCTGACTTATTACCATCCCTTGTCTCTCCTGGACTTGTATTTTCCGTGGTTCTTTTTGGTAGTTTTTTGCGAATTTGTACCCTTTGTACTTTCGCTCCAAAAACTTCCAGAATGTACAAATGGTGAAACTCAGGAGGGAAGTCTAGAACCATTGAGCGATAGTCATGAAAGAATCGCCTTTGGCTTCGATGGATTAAAAAACAAAGAAAGAAGGATGAATCACTTCTAATTTCCAGCTTTATATGATTCCCTCTGCCTTATCTCTTACAAGAAAAAAAGAGAGGATCCTTTCTTTTCCCAATTGCTCCCTACTTCCTTCGACTAAAGATGGAGGAGGTTAGTTTTTCTTCTGCAGAGCTAGAAAGACCACCCTTAGCTTTAGTTACTGAAAACCGTCGCGTTAAGTTCGAGCCTACGGCGGAGTACTCTGTTCTCACGAATTCACTGTACCCATGAACTTCCATTGCCACATGCTGGTGGAGTTGCCACCGTCGGTGCTGTCAGGAACGCTGCCCCGCCATCTTCTCTTGACACTGTCGTCCGTGGACGACTGTCGACCCACATTGGCTGGTACGCTTCGCTGCCGCACCGTCTCATCGCCCTGCCCTACTCCATCCTCGACCACCATCGGTTTGTCATCGCCTCGACCATCGCTCTAAGTCCCTATGTCCTGCTTATTCTCCGATGCCGATCTTCGACTATACTAACCCTAAGTCTGGCCACGCCGTGTCCGCTTTGGCTGGTCCTTACTCCTGACAAGCCATGGTCGACCATGTTTTCTCTTGGCCACCATGGTTTTCTCGTGGTTGGGCTGACAGCACGAGAGTTATCCCGATCACCAGCAGAAAAAAAAAAATAATAATCAAAAAATGATGGTAAAACTATTTCCACTGCAAAGTGATGTACCACTAACATTTTTTTCCCTCCTGATTTTGCAACAGAAAAATCTAAAACGCCATAGAAGAAGATGTACTCCTACTCCTACACTTGTAACCTTGAAGGCGACGTGGCTGAAACACCAACGCTCCACCGAAGAGAAGACCCCAAGGCATTCGACCGTTGCCCCCAAATTAAGCACCAAGCCAACGGTCACCCGTACGTACGCCGTCACGCGCTCACGGCAGCACACTCCACAAGCTTCTGCCGCCTTCTTCCACACGATCCTTCATCTCCGCGGCTCCCCCGTCCATGTCCCCCGTGTATATAACCCCCCTCCCCACGCGGCTTCCCACCACAAGAATTCGATTCCAAGCATCCCCCCACCCACCTCCCCATCCTCGTACGTCCAGGCAGCTAATCAATCAGTGAAGCATCCAAGCCGGCCTTGGATTGAAGGCATCCATCCGGGAGGGAGGAGAATGGGGTTCGTGCTGGTGATCTCGCTGCCCTTCATATTCTTCACCGTCCTGCTCGGCTTCGGCTGCTACTTCCTCGGCAAGCACAAGGGCCGCGAGGAGATGCGCGCCGGCGTCGGGGCCCAGATCTACGGCACGCCCCTGCCGCCGCCCGGCGTCGGGCAGTCCCCGGGGCCGTACCCGGCACCGATGAAGAAGGAGGGCCCCGACGCCGTCTGATCAATCGACCGCGCGAACGGAGCGATTGGCGTTGTTTGTTGGGTTGGATTATACAGTGTGGTGTGTCCGTTGTCCCCGTGTACATGGAGCAATTTGTTGCTCGTTTCTTGTGTGGTGTTTACTGTGAAGGCGGAGGGGATGGTTGATCCGGTGTGATGATTTGTGATCACAGTTGTGTTTCTATGAGATGCGCAAATCGATGTAATGAATTATATGAATATTTGTTTGTGATAATCAATCAACCGTTGCTTGGTTTGTATGCAAATCTTGCGCGTCTGAAGCTGAGCGGAATTGGGTTTCTGATGTGATGGAAGAGTTTCACTTTCAGGTGTCAAAAGTCAAGCAAAAGTAGGAGTGCAGATTCAGGAACTAGATAGAGTTGAGCTGGCACTGCCCCCCAACAGTTCCTTGAAGAATGGTTTTCGATGCAAGGCACTTGCCCACTGATTTTGCACATTTCTTCCGCAATGTTCTAAAAATAATAGCACCAGGTGCCATGAGATCAAGGAAATTGATCCGGATGGAAAGCTGACAGCATCTTTTTGGTTTCCAGAAACTGGGCAGAAGTATATCTTTATGGTAGTTGTATGGAGGTTTGAGAGGGGATGGTGATTGTATGCACATATTTTGATTTTGCCCTCTGGTACAAGCACAAACAAAACCAACACATCAAATTTTTTTTTGGTAATAATACCATGATAATTTGTAAACACAGTTCATCTTTTTAATTACAGTAAGTGCAAATCCATCGTGGAATGGTTTGCGGTGATTAACCGTTGTTTGGTTTTCGATTGCAATCAGCTAACCACTTCTGAAGACTTGTCTTGGTTTGCAATTTCCTTTTATCAGGCTTGCATCTGAAGGTGCATGGAATCGGGTTTGTCAAGAGTTTTCAGGTGTAAAAGGCAAGCAAAAGGAGGAGAATAGATTCATGAACTAGAGAGTTGAGCTGGCACTGTCCCTTCTAAAATACACCTGGTTTCCTCAAGACTGCGTTAACTTCACCGTACCTTCCATGATGTTCCAAAATGCATCGCAACACTCCGACGCTTGGTAATTTATTCTGAACATTTCCCACAACATTCCAAATTGTATCCCAGTAACAGATGGCTTGATTTGATATCATGGCAAATTGGGGTGCCAATGTTCACAGAACAATCGCAATCCTCCACGAGAAGTCGAGAACAATGTAATAAGATCAATTTGAGGTAACATATATCAGGCACAATCACAATCCTGCACAACAGCCCAAGGATGTAAGAGGATCAAACATCACAGAACAATCACAATCCTGCACAAGGATGTATGAGGATCAAATTTAGGGGGCTAACATGTATCTTCATGGTCATTAACCGCAAAACAAAATCGAACGCATGACAACCTTTTCCTTATTACAGACATCAAAATTAGCAGAACAAACAGTTCTGCAGGTCCAGTAATCGAAGTCCTGATGAGCATGGAATGGATCTCGCGACGCGACCGGCTTAATTGCAGAGCAGGAACCTGGTGAGCACGAGGACGCCGCAGGCGGCGCCGAAGAGGGCGAAGACGGGGAGGTCCCTGGCGGGCCAGCGCCTGGGGCCGTCGGCGCTGGCCTTGGCCTCGACGCGGAGGGCCTTGGCCCTGCGCAGCGCGTCCACCTCCTTGAGCAGGTCGAACTCGAGCCCCTTGCGCTTGAGCTCGGCGACGCAGCGCCCGAGCAGCGCGGCGTCCTCCTGCTCCCGCGCCAGCACCCGCTCCAGCACGGCCTCCGTGTCGGCCTTGTACCGCAGCGCCCACAGCATGGCGAGGGAGGAGAGCAGCGAGAGGAGGCAGGGGATCCAGGAGCGGCGGCAGGAGGAGGACGACGGGCCGGAGGAGGGGATGGAGGCGGAGAGGAAGAGGACGAGGACGGATGCGGCGTGGAAGGCGAAGAAGGCGCAGTAGAGGAAGGCGATCTCCTTGCGGGCGCCGTCGAGGCGGGCCTCCCGCAGCGCGACGCGGCGCGCCAGCAGGTCCTCCTCCTTGAGCCACTGCTTGAGCAGCAGCCGGTGCGTCCCGCTCGCCGCGATCTGGCTCAGCGGGTGCCGCTGCTGCGCCTGCGGCGGCACGGCGACGAGCGCGGCGGCGTCGGCCATGGGCTGGACTGGTGTGCGGATTGGGTGGATCCTTCTTCTCCGGCGAGGGTGGGGGCGGGGCGTGTGGCGGTGGATTCGCTGGGTGGGGATGGCGAGGTTCGCGTGGGAGGTTTTGAAGGGGAATTTTTGGCAACGGTCGGGGAGGGGAGTGCGCGTGGCTTTGCCGAAAGCGAGAGAGACATCGCGTGGGAGGCGACCCAACGGTCGAATCCTCGGTCCATCATCCCGATCGGCGTGAATGTGCACGTTGCCCGGGCCAGATTCCGGCCCAGATGGGTTAAAGATTCGTTCGTGGGCTCTGTTTGTTACAGGCCTGCCTTTAAGAGGTCGGAAGCCCATACCCCTCCAGCTTTCCTCGGTATATATATCTCTGCTCCTAATGTCTCAGTTGGTAGGATTGCGTCCACAATTTTTTTTCGTCCCATCATTTTCGTCCGGTTTTTTTTCAACCGGTTATTTTTCGTCCCCCCGTCCCACCCACGCACGGCCCCCTCGCAAAAAAACCACCCCGCAGAAAGACCTCTCCTATCGATCCCCTCGATCCCCTTGAGGAGACGTCGCGTCGTCGTACGCACCTCGATCCCCTCGAACAAGCCCGCGCACAGCCGCCCTCTTCCGTCTCCCCCACCCATAGCCGCTCTCCTCCCCGCTGGCGCCGCCCTCTTCCCCGCCCTCGAGCGGGGATGCCCCAGATCGAGTCACGCAAGTCAGCGGGGCGGCGACCAGATCCGCCACAGCCACATCTCGTCCAGACGGATGGCGCCGGGAGAGGTAGATCGAGGGGGCGGGTACCGTGTGGGTCTTCTCTTTCGGGACGCCGCTCCGACCCGATCCGGTGAGGAGGCAACCTCTGTGTGCGGCAACGAGGGCGGCGGCCGGCTGCATGAGAGGTCGATCTGGTCGTGCCTCCATGATGGCATCGGGATGCCCACCGCCGACGGCGCTGCGTTGCTACCAAAGAGGCACCCTGCCGCGGCCGGGGACTCGCTGCCGTCGAAGCACGGCACCTCGCCGCCACGTATGTTACGTGTTGTTGTGCTGCAGGTCCTTGGGGTTGGGTGCGGCAACTCGCGACTCGAAGATGATCTTTTGTGGTAGGGCGTCGCCGGCAGCGGCGGCACCTGCATAAACCTTCTCGGTGCGACAGAAGAGTTCGGAGTTCACTCCAAGAAAGAATTGCTTTGCATGTACATTTGCTGAAAGCCTGATGTGCTGAACTTTCGATGATTTCGATTGGTCTCTGACATAACCTTTCCTCTTTTCATTGATATGTGCAAAAGAGATCCTTATTTCACCTTTTGTTTATAGGTATTCAACGTGAGGAATTTCATACTTTTGGAGTGGAGCTATCAAATATATTTGTGCTCGATGTTGGTGTTTTAATCCGGGTCCCTCGCTGAAGGTGCTCGATGTTGGTGTTTGAATACTGCTGCCGTACTTCAAGGTCTGTAGCAGCTCTTGCAATGGATTCTTTTTAATGATAGTACAGTTTATTTTTGTTTAGATTTGGTATTGTTGTTCTGTCCACTTAACCCAGTCTGTAGCAGCAGCTTTTCATGTCGTTTCCTCACTAACAAATGTCATAATTTATCACGTACGTGTGCAAATGGTTTTTTGGCTATAGTATGAGTATATGGTTCAGAGAAGTTCGGTCAGATGCAAAGCATGCTTAGCATCTCATAGTCGTAGGCTATTCCTTTTAACATTGAAGCCATCCAGGTTTTCAATTACGGAGATGATTTGGAAACTCAGCATAGAAAATTATTTACTCTAATGCAGATTACACATATTAAGGCCTTTATTCTTTTATATTTGTGCTCGTACTAGGCAATATAAGGTCTCCAGTGCAAGCATTAGCCCATCTTTAGCTGCTCATAAGCAGTATCAGTGATATATATAAGTACACTCTTGCTAAGATTAATCTTTGATATATATAATTCATTGCCTGGATATAGTTTGCTCTGAATGTTTTTTTGTTCTTTAGTCTATGAAGAATTACAAGGAGGAGGATAATAGAGCAGCAACCAGAGCTGACCATTGGCCTGTAAATGCAGCAAAGTTCTCCTAGAGGTGTGATGTTGGTGGTGATTTTCTTATCCGGGGATATGGATGGGGCGGGTCTGTGGGCACCATGCTGATGCGGACAAGGAGGTGCAGGTAGCGGGGCGCTTGAGGTGAGGTGGCTGCAGGGTTGCTCGAGAAGAACAGGCTCATGAGCACCACCTGGATGCCTTCGTCATCAGCAATGTGGACAAGGTGCAAAAGGGATATCTCCCTTACCTCTTATTCAGTCTGAAAAATTTAGCAATGTTTGGTTTGGCAGATTTAACAGTCGTTGGTTTGGAAATTTGTTACCTATAGAAGTATAGGAATAACATGACTAATATTTATTGAATTTATAGGGTTATTGTTTTTTTTTTCTACAAAGTCAGTTGTTACATTAGGAAGAACATCGTCTAAAATCTTGACAACATAAAGGAGCATAGAGTTAATAGATTATGAAATCCTGTAGTGCATCAGATGCACCCTTCACTAATTTTTGAACACATTTATATTATCCAGGTTCCGATCTCATTCGTTGTGATGTTTGTCTTTTTTATGTGGGCGAGGAAAACATTTTTAGGAATGATACTCCCAAACTTTGATTTCTTGGTTGTCGAATCATGGTGCTGATTAGATTTTATTTAACCTTAAATAATCTATTTATATTGCGGCTGTGTCTTTTAGCTCATCTTTTAGTTTCTCTTCTCCACTTCGCACAAGATTTTATTGTAGGCTACCAAGTACAGTTATACCACTTATACTCTTCCTATCTGATTATGCAAAGCTTGATCTATACTCATTGAACTTTGTTAGATAGTAGGCCCTCTTATCAGTGTGCCTAAATATAATTGTTTCTCTGTGTTTATAGTATCTTAGTCCAGTAGAATGAATGTTCTCGAGTAATTAGAGGTATTTGGATCAAGTGAATGTGGGAATACCACTAAAATCGAAATCATAATTATTTCGACAAGATTCACTCTATAATGTTGTTATCACGGTCCTCTGGAATATATGGAAGCGCAGAAACTCCAAGGTCTCCCGGGATGTTTTTGAGGAATTGCACATTACTGCTAGCAAGATTGCTGATGATCGATACCGTGGTCCAACAGGTATTCATATGAAATTAATAAATGGCACCTTACGGATTGGAGTACTCTGTTGTATCACCTATCTGTGAGATTTTAAATTTTTTCCTTCTTTTATTTCTCTTAATCCCTCTGTACTCATTGGACTTTGTATAGTTCTCAGTTTTATGAAGTGGTTCAGGCTGGCGTAAGCTGCCATAGTCCCAGTAAAAAAAGGCTGCAAGCGTCGCTTCGGCCTTTCGGAACTGAATATTATGTAGTTTATTGAGATTATTGATAGTGCTTCTCTACTATCAAAGAAGGTAATAGTCTCTTATGTGTTTCTTTTTTCCATTTGAATGCACTCCATTTTTTAATGTATTAATTAACATCAAACCTCCCATTCTTTCTAGAGTGCTGATGTATTATATTTTCAGCTTAACACATTTAACTTCCTATAGATTTTATGGTTTATGCAGATTAGCCGAGCTAAGAATTTTTGTGAAGCTAAAGCTGGTGTTAAGATGAACGCCGCTATGTATATATTTGAAACAGTTAGAGACATGCTTGACAGACTATATAGGGGTGATCAACCATGCGAAGCATTATGGGACAAGTTTCTCTACCTTAAATACGTGTTCATTCTCTCATGTTTACTATTCGTTTAAGGGTCATCAACCCATGTATTTATTATCATTGACCCAAGTTTTACATTTTTCTTCAGTAGTGTTCATTATGCAGTTCTAGATTGTTAGAGAGTAGAGTTTATTGATTTATTACATGGAGAGGCCAGTAGTGTCGTAGTGGTGTTGACATAATTGCTAACATTTATTCATTTCAATTTTCAAAGATAAGTGGAGTAGTGCAGGCTAACCAACCCATATTGTCAAAGCTTTGTTCAAATAGCTCTTAACATATTTGTTTTTGTGCTAAATCATCTTGATAAGTCTGGTGTGATTTCGATCCTCTATAAGCCTAACAAAGACAAGATCAAGTTCCACTGCGTCTGCTTCAAATAAACTGCCACCAAGTTGCACCTCAGCCCCAAGAACAAGAACGGCTCTGGTTTGGGGTTCAACATATTGTTCCCAGTACAAAAAATTCAGGCTCATCATGTTGCTTCCAGTACAAGATGTGGCTTGGTGATGGCATTTTACAGAGTATGTTACAACATAATGAAGCACAAGCGGTGATATCTCATAACAAACCAAAAAAATAAGCAAATATAAAATTGTGTTTTAGATTTTATGCCCTCGTGGAACGGTTTAAAATTGGTTTGTCCGGTTAGCACGGTAAGCTCCGTTGCACATTTTTAGATCTTCCACATAAAATATTCGTGTTAACTACATATATTGTCTGTGCATGATGGTTACGAGTTGAGGAAGTAGTCTCTATTGTACTTGCTTAAATATCGTGTGAATGAAGGTACAGACAACATTTCTGATATTATGCGAGACTATCTTAATCGCATCAAGTGGATCTTAATTTGTAACAGATTATTCGTTGGATCATCACTCTTTACGTGTACATCGTGAAACTGCCATTTTTTATCAACTACATTGCATGTGAAGTGGGTTTCAGTAATTACACGATTGTGCCCGTGCTATCTTTTCTGTACATGTAAATTTTAACATGCATTATGTTTATATATAACTCCAGCGAAATATTTCAAAAGCCCGTGGCAACGCACGGGCATTCTACTAGTATATATATACACACACACCTTCGCCAGGTCGCTCAAATACTTGATTCTGTTATCTCCTTTGGTTCTTCCACCTCTGCTTCTTGATACCGAAACCACCAAGCTCTGTTTATACCATAATAGGCAGTTAATCAAGCAGCTCCATGTAGGCATATTATGTCCACTTAAAAAAATGTAGGCATATTATGTATGCGTGGTAACATGTATAGACACTTCTTCCAAGTTCGGAATGAGTGGTATGGGGAAAACACCTTTGACTTTTCGACCAGGTGCTTCGGAGAGACCGTGCCCACTGGTGGTCGTGCCGCGTAGCTTTGTTTATACCATGGCCTCTAAAACTTACATTCACAAGGCCAGGCTGTCAAAATCGGGAAGGAAATCGAGTATCTGATGGTCGGTTGAAGCCAAGATGAGGTTGGCTGTGGTCAACTTCTCACGTGTGCACTCAAGTTCTAATGCAATTTGGAGTATGGCAGATATTGTTTGTTTGTTTTGCACCGGGTTACGGAAACAACACAATTTGTTACCTTGAATTCGCGCATGTGTATGCACTGGAGTATACCAACAAAGGGGTACATGGAAATGGAAAATTACATAAATGTAAACCGAAACTTGGGTGAACAAAGTGAAATGGAACAACTTTTATAGTACAAAAAAAATGCAGAAACATAATTTTGCATTTACACATATGGGAATCTTCGTTTTTCTTATGCATGTAGCTTGACCTCATAGATTCATTGTCCATAGACATGTGGTCTAATCCCATCCATCCATTCAACCATACCAAAATCTTCACTGCTCCACTGAGCCCCCTTCTTTCACTAATCACCCAATCCATATTGCTTTTATTTACCCTTAGTGTATATTTGTGGTCATGTTGGCAAAAATTTGAACTAATTTGCGTATTTTATATAGTTCAATGGTATTTCATGCTTAAAAAAATATATTCACTATTGTATCCGTACTTTTTGAACTAGTTTTCCCATGTTGTCCTAACTTTTCAGAATTGTTGGAGTTACAAAAGTATACGATCAATTCAGATCATTACAGACTGTTCTGTTTTTGACAGATTCTGTTTTTTATTGCATGGTTCTCTAGTTTTGATGATGCTATGGATTATATCAGGGGGTATAAGTCATGAAGAAGTTGGAATACATTAGCTAATATGCAAGAATAAAATATGAATGAGTTCATAACAGTACCTAAAGTTTATGATTTGTTTCTTATACTAACAGATCCTCACGAGATTTCTGTTGAGTTTTGTGTGCTGAAGTTTTCAAGTTTTGAGCGAGATCGCGATGGATGAAAGAATAAGGAGTGGCAAGACCCTAAGCTTGGGGATGCCCAAGGCACCCTAAGGTAATATTCAAGGAGACTCAAGCGGCTAAGCTTGGGGATGCCCCGGAAGGCATCCCCTCTTTCGTCTACAATCCATCGGTATATTACTTGGAGCTATATTTTTATTCATCACATGATATGGGTTTTGCTTGGAGCGTCATGTATTATAGTGGTCTTTGTTTTGTTTGCTTTTTAGTTTGCCACAATCATCTTTAGCTGGACACAGCTTTTGAGAGGGACACATATTTATTCGTGATTTGTTAGAATACTCTATGTGCTTCACTTGAGCTAGGCAGTTACTCTAGTGCTTCACTTATATCTTTTAGAGCACGGTGGTGATATTCTAAAGAAATAGTTGCACTCTCATGATTCACTTATATCCTTTTGAGAGTCTAATGAATAGTAATGGCAATATGCACGGGTTATGAAATTGGTCCTTTATGATAGGTATTGAAGAAGGGTATAATAAAAACTTTCAGGTAGATCACTGAATATGATAAGTTTGATTCCTTGCAATAGTTTTACGATATTAAGATGGCAATATGTGGGAGGTACTAGTGAATGATTGTGGTTTCGTAAGAATATTGGTATTAAGGTTTGTGATTCCCGAAGCATGCACGTATAGTCTCTAGTTATGCTGAGAAGTTGGAGTATGATTTATTATTGATTGTCTTCCTTATGAATGACTGTCGGGGACGAGCGATGGTCTTTTCCTACCAATATATCCCTTAGGGACATGCGTAGTAGTACTTTGCTTCGAGAGCTAATAAAATTTCGCAATAAGTATGTGAGTTCTTTATGACTAATGTGAGTCCATGGATTATACGCACTCTCACCTTTCCGTAATTTGCTAGCCTCTTCGGTACCGTGCATTGCCCTTTCTCACCTCGAGAGTTGGTGCAAACTTCGCTGGTGCATCCAAACCCCGTGATATGATACACTCTATCACACATAAGCCTCCTTATATCTTCCTCAAAACAGGCACCATACCTACTGATACGTCTCCGTCGTATCTACTTTTCCTAACGCTTTTGCTCTTGTTTTGGACTCTAATTTACATGATTTGAATGAAACTAACCCGGACTGACGCTGAGCAGAACTATCATGGTGTTGTTTTTTATGCAAAAATAAAAGTACTCGAAATTGGACGAAACTTTTTGGAGAATTATTTTAGAATATATAATAATTTCTGGAACCAAGACCCACTGGAGGGGGGCCCCAGCTGCCCACAAGGCACCAGGGCGCGCCACCCCCCTCTAGCGCGCCCTGGTGGGTAGTGGGGCCCACGAGGCTCCGCTGGCCCTAATTTCAACTCTATAAAATCCTATTTTTGGAGAAAAAATAGGAGAGGAAGTTTCATCGCGTTTCACGATACGGAGCTGCCGCCACCTCCTGTTCTTCATCGGGAGGCCAGATCTGGAGCCCGTTTGGGGCTCCGGAGAGGGGAATCTTCGATCTTCGTCACCACCAACCCTTCTTCATCGCCAATTCCATGATGCTCCCCACCGGGAGTGAGTAATTCCTTCGTAGGCTCGCTGGTCGGTGAGGAGTTGGATGAGATTCATCATGTAATCGAGTTAGTTTTGTTAGAGCTTGATCCCTAGTATCCATTATGTTCTGAGATTGATGTTGTTATGACTTTGCCATGCTTAATGCTTGTCACTTTGGGCCCGGGTGCCATGATTTCAGATCTGAACCGTTTATGTTGTCACCATTATATCTATATTCTAGATCCGATCTTGCAAGTCATATTCACCTATTACGTGTTATGATCCGTAAACTCTGGTGTGACAGTAATCGGGATACTTTCCGGTGATGACCGTAGTTTAAGGAGTTCATGTATTCATTATGTGTTAATGCTTTTTTCCGGTTCTCTATTAAAAAGTGGCCTTAATATCCCTTAGTTTTCTTATGGACCCCGCTGCCACGGGAGGGTAGGACAAAAGATGTCATGCAAGTTCTTTTCATAAGCACGTATGACTATTTACGGAATACATGCCTACATTATATTTATGAACTGGAGCTAGTTCTGTGTCGTCCTAGGTTATGACTGTTATATGATGAATATCATCCAACGAAATCACCGATCCAATGCCTACGAGCTTTCCACATATTGCTCTTGCTATGTTACTACTGTTGCCGTTAATGTTACAACTGCTATAAAACTATTGCTATCACTGTTACCGTTACTACTACTGTTACCACTGCTATCAAAACTATCATACTACTGTGCTACTGATCACTTTGCTGGAGATATTTAATCTCCAGGTGTGGTTGAATTGACAACTCAACTGCTAGTACTTACAAATACTCTTTGGCTCCCCTTGTGTCGAATCAATAAATTTGGGTTGAATACTCTACCCTCGAAACTGTTGCGATCCCTTATACTCACTACAGGAATCAGGCACTTTGCCATCTGCCGTAGCAGACGGCAAAGGCATGCTTGGCGGACGGCAAAGGCTTTGCCGTCCGCCAGCAGACGGCAAACACTCCGGCTGAACGGCTGCCGGCAAAGGCCACTTTGCCGTCTGCTGGCGGACGGCAAAGAGCTTGCTTCTTTGCCGTCTGCCAGCAGACGGCAAAGAGCAAAGAAAGCAAGCTCTTTGTCGTCTGCTGGCAGACGGCAAAGAAGCCAAATAGGCCAAAGTGGCTATATAGCCCTTGTTTTTTCTTATATCAATTCATTTACACAGAAAATTATATATATGACCAATATAGCATATCCAACACATATTACCAATAGTCATGAACACATGTAAATTAAAAACTTTATTAATAATTGGAATAGGTAATACAAAGTCATATTATAAAGAATCAGAAATGATTAAGTAATTAAATTTACATTTCAGAAATTACAAGAAATGACCTAAAACTAAATATCTATTTTCCTAAAAACAATCTTATTACTAAGATCTTCTCTGCATCTTCTTCTTTTCTTCCAACCTGCATAACAAAAACACTAAGAAAGAGAGAATGGGTTAGGAGTAGAAATGTAGCATTTCACTTGGTGAAATGCAATGCTGTAGGAGCCAGCACTTGAGATCAAGACAATCTTAGTTAAGATCCTGATTTTCAAAGTGATCTTAATTAGAAAGTCAACTCTAATGGCAGATACAATAGCAGTGTTAAAGTTGGATCTTATGAAGCATAGATTTTATTTTTGTCTTATAGGGTATGTACTGATGACTTTTATGGCTTCATGCCAACATTGGCCAATTTCTTTAACATGTAGTAGAAACAAATGATTTAATTTATGTCATACAGTAAAATCTTCGCTCAAGTTTGAAAGTACCACAGACCCTCATGTAAGGAGGAGAATAAATTTAAACCATCAGGCGCAGTGTATCTGAAACCAGGGCCAACCTCTAAAATTTCTATATGGTGTTCTTGTCCTCGAGAAATAGAAAAGCGAGTTATATACAAGGAAAATGTACCAAAAGCAAGGCCAGTTAGTTGTTTCAGACGTGCGGTCCTTGCTAAACATTTAGCCGAAAGAAGTAGAATAACTAACGCTTATGTACAGTATCTCAAGGGGGGAACATACCTCAACAACATCATCTGCACTCTCAACATGATCCTTAACAAGATCATAAATCTTCTTCTTGTATCTGTACACATAAACCATTTTATGCCTGGGTTTATTTGAAATGCACTGCATAAAAGCCTGCCTATGTGTACATGCATCTAGCTAAAAGAGAAAATCTGTAGCATAATTATATCTACATATCCTCACTCCTCGGTGCAAAGTTATCAGTAGAGAGGCACTTTATGGGACTCAGTTAGAATCAGCACCTAAAGTCATTTTCTTCTGCGTCGGTCAGTTTGACACCCTGAAAAATGTATTCATGATCGAGAATTTCATCCCTGCAGTTACCCCAAAACAGTAACAAGTTAATGTCTGTACCAGCTCAACATATAGACAACATCATGAACAGCAAGATACTTGTATAGAAGTTCTGTTGTACTGACCGAATCTCATCAATTTTTTTATCCCTTCGCTTTAGCAAGTACGCTTGCCTTGAAAAATTTCTGCACATTAGAATTGAAAGGAAAGTTAATAGTCCAGAACTCCTGACAGATCTTTCCAATAAAACAGCTTGATGTTTCCTACATTCAACAAGATAACTCAAAGTAACAAACCACTAAATGCAAGCAAAAGACTTCTGTTGACATTTAATTGAATTTTATCGTATATTATATGTTCTCTTTTCTGTAATGTCATCAGCTTGCATGCAAGATAAAAGCTTAAACTATGCAAGAGAAAAATGTGGGCAGCTATAAACAACCTTTCTCAATAGGGTATAATGGTCCAAAATAAGCAGCACCGTTGTCATTTGCATATATTAGCGCCAAAATGGTACATGTAAATGCAATTCAATTATCAAGGAAAAGCATGGTCCGCCTTCTATGTACACCATCAATGTGTTCCAATTTTCTTTATACAAATAACAAAAGAAATGTGTCCCTCTATAAACTTCACCTATAGATCACAATGGTATTTATTCAATTTCTACTCTACTACTCTAGTCATAGCCGAAAACATTACTGTAGTCATGAATAAAATTGTTTCCATGTACAACTTCTCCAAATGTTCAGATGTGAGTACAGAATTTAGCACAAACCTACAGTACAACAATGGAAAACCAACAGTCCAGGGTGCTCAGTTTGACAAGCTAGTCATGAATAAAATTTCCGATCCTAACTATTACATAAACAAAAATCCGTCATGACTTGCTACGGCCAGCTGAAAGAGATTCTACTGTCAGTCAGAGCAGTTCATCAGAAGCAGAGGAGGAGGAGTTGACCGTCAGTCAGAGCGTGGTAGTATACCTCGCCCGAGGGTGAACCTGAACGGGGCGTCGCGATCCCGGCTGGAGTCGAACTTGGTGCCGTGGCTCCTACCAAAACGAGCCCGAATCACCGGAGCAACGCCGGAGCCACGCCAGCGACGTGGTGGCCGAAACCCTAGCCTCAGGGGAGGGTCGCGCGTGGTCGCAGGAGGACGCGCGCGTCGGATCTGGTCGGAGGGGATGGAGGAGCGGGGAGAGGGGGTCACGTGGGTGTGCTGGGCGCCGTCTAATCCCGCCGGAGCTCGCCGGAATAGGCCGCCGTAGCTGCTCGCGCGGGGGAGAGGGAGAGACGAGCGGGAGAGAGAGAGAGAGCGCGGCGGAGCTTGGGGGAGTGTTGCGTGCGGCCGGTGCTCGCCGGAACCGGCCGGCATGGGTGGTGGCGGCGGCGAGGAGATCGTGGGGAGAGGAGCTGGGGTGGGGTGGACCGAGGGGTGGGGGTGAGTTCGTGAGAGTTTAGGGATGAGAGAGAGAGGTGGGGTGGGAGTGGATCGGGTCGGTGTGGAGGGGCTGGGGAGAGAGAGGGGGTGGCTACGATGGGGCATCTCTTTGCCGTCTGCTGGGTACCTCTTTGCCGTCTGCCAGCAGACGGCAAAGATTCTTTGCCATCTGCTGGCAGACGGCAAAGAGGTGGGGCTGATGGGCTGGACCTACCCATCTCTTTGCCGTCTATCAGCGGACGGCAAAGATTCTTTGCCATCTGCTAGCAGACAGCAAAGAGCTGACTGATGGCAACCAGGTTCTTTGCCGTCTGTTTTTTGTAAGCAGACGGCAAAGACTTTCTTTGCCGTCCGCTGGCAGACGGCAAAGAGCTGGCAGATGGCAAAGTCCCTGATTCCAGTAGTGTACTTGTGGGTTATCAAGACCTTTTTCTGGCGCCGTTGTCGAGGAGCATAGCTATATTTGTTGAGTCACTTGGGATTTATTGTTGGGGAACGTTGCATGGAAAACAAAAATTTTCTACGCATACGCAAGATCTATCCATGGAGATGCATAGCTACGAGAGGGGGAGTGTGTCTACGTACCCTCGTAGACCGTAAGCGAAAGCGTTAGAACAACGCGGTTGATGTCGTCGAATAACTTCACGATCCAACCGACCGAGCACCGAACATACGACACCTCCGCGTTTAGCACATGTTCAGCTTGGTGACGTCCTCGACTTCTTGATCCAGCAAGACGGCAAGGTAGTGGATGAGTTCCGGCAGCACGACGGCATGGTGATGCTATCCTATGAAGCACCGATACGTCAAAAGTTGGCGTGTCCGCGTACCGCACGTTGCCGATACGGCGATACGCACGATACGGCCGCGATACTCGTATCCCAGGCGTATCATGATTTCCGATTAAAAAGAAAAAGAAAAAAATGACGATACGCTGGGGACACGCTCAGGATACGGACAGGACACGGCCATGCAGCCTCAAGCCCATTAGAGGCCCACGTATACGCCTAACCCTATGCTCTCTCGCTCCGTTCGACTTCACGATTGGATCGAGGGCGACGAGCACGCCGCCGCCGCCTGTCTCGCCGCCGCTGCCGTCGCCTGGACTGGCTCGTCGCCGCCGCACTGTCAACTCGCCAAGCGGGCGCCTCGAGTGACCTCTTCTCCGCAACTATGGCAAGAGTGAGGTAATTGATTCTTGCTGTGTGTGTGCTTGACGTATGTGCTTGGCTGCTTGCTGGCATGTGTGTGTGCGCTTGCCGTATGTGCTTTGGTGCTTGCTGATGTTCCTGCTACTGCCTACTGGCACGGAGGGAAATACTCAAATCACCATGTAATCTGCGGGAAGTGACATGACAAGAAGCTTATGGACGAGGATTGAGGACACCGATGACCATTCACGACATGAAAAGATGCATCAGGCAACCAATGGGGCAGTATTTTTATCTTTATTACATGCCATTTTATTAATTAAGCATATATACTAGCCGTATCGCCGTATTGACGTTTCAAAAAATTGCCGTATCCTGTATCGCCGTACTCGTATCGCCATATTGGTGTCGCCGTATCGGTGCTTCATAGATGCTATCTTCGCAGGGCTTCGCCCAAGCACTACGAAAATATGACCGAGGAACGGAACTGTGGAGGGGGACGCCGCACACGGCTAAGACAATGTTGTGTATCCTTTTGGGGCGCACCCTCTCCTCTATTTATATATGTGTAGGGGCTTGGAGTAGAAGGAATAGTGCCATATGAACAGTAACCATGAATAGTACACACGTGGACTTGGACTCCAAAGTCCAATCCTATTCCTACTAGGACTCTCCCTTTTTTCTTCCCTAGCTGCGTGGGCTTTTGAGGAATTGGTGCGCCTGGCCCAATAAGGCCAGGGCGCCTCCCCTTTAGCCCATGCCAGCCCTTGGGACATGGTGGACCCACTTATGGACTTCCGGACCCCTCCGGAACCTTCTGAAAGCTTCTCGGTACAATACCAAAAAAAAACTGCACCTTTTTCCGGAACCCAAAATATGACTTCCCATATATAAATCTTTACCTCTCAACCATTCCGAGACTCCTCGTGACGTCCGGGATCTCATCCGGGACTTCGAACAACATTCGGTTACCAATTCACATAACTCATATAACACTATATCGTCAACGAACGTTAAGCGTGCGGACCCTACGGGTTCGAGAACTATGTAGACATGACCGAGACACCTCTCTGGTCAATAACCAATAGCGGAACCTGGATGCCCATATTGGCTCCTACATATTCTACGAAGATCTTTATCGGTCGAACCGTTATGACAACATACGTAATTCACTTTGTCCATCGGTATGTTACTTGCTCGAGATTTGATCGTCGGTATCTTCATACCTAGTTCAATCTCGTTACCGGCAAGTCTTTTTACTCGTTCCGTAATACATCATCTCGTAACTAACTCCTTAGTCATTTGCTTGCAAGCTTTATGATGTGTATTACCAAGAGGGCCCAGAGATACCTCTCCGATACTCAGAGTGACAAATCCTAATCTTGATCTATGCCAACTCAACAAACACCTTCGGAGATACCTGTAGAGCATCTTTATAATCACCCAGTTACGTTGTGACGTTTGATAGCACACAAGGTATTCCTCCGGTATCCGGGAGTTGCATAATCTCATAGTCGGAGGAATATATATTTGACATGAAGAAAGCAATAGCAATAAACTGAACGATCATTATGCTAAGCTAACGGATGGGTCTTGTCCATCACATCATTCTCTTAATGATGTGATCCCGTTATCAAATGACAACACATGTCCATTGTTAGGAAACCTTAACCATCTTTGATCAACGAGCTAGTCTAGTGGAGGCTTACTAGGGACACGGTATTTGTTTATGTATTCACACATGTATTTAAGTTCCCGATCAATACAATTCTAGCATGAATAATAAACCTTTATCATGAATAAGGAAATATAAAATAACAACTTTATTATTGCCTCTAGGGCATATTTCTATCAGTCTCCCACTTGCAATAGAGTCAATAATCTAATTCACATCACCATGAGATTTAACACCCATAGTTCACATCGCCATGTGACCAACACCCAAAGAGTTTACTAGAGTCAATAATCTAGTTCACATCGGCATGTGATTAACACCCAAAGAGTACTAAGGTGTGATCATGTTTTGCTTGTGAGAGAGGTTTAGTCAACGGGTCTATCACATTCAGATCCGTATGTATTTTGCAAATTTCTATGTCTACAATGCTCTCCATGGAGCTACTCTAGCTAATTGCTCCCACTTTCAATATGTATCTAGATCGAGACTCAGAGTCATCCGGATCGGTGTCAAAGCTTGTATCGACGTAACTCTTTACGACGAACTCTTTATCACCTCCATAACCGAGAAACATTTCCTTAGTCCTCTTTAGGTACCTAAGGATAATTTTGACCGCTGTCCAGTGATCTACTCCTGGATCACTATTGTACCCCCTTGCCAAACTCATGGCAAGGCACACAACAGGTCTGGTACACAGCATGGCATACTTTATAGAACCTATGACTGAGGCATAGGGAATGACTTTCATTCTCTCTCTATATTCTGCCATGGTCGGGTTTTGAGTCTTACTAAACTTCACACCTTGTAACACAGCCAAGAACCCTTTCTTTGACTGATCCATTTTGATCTTCTTCAAAACTTTATCAAGGTATGTGCTTTGTGAAAGTCCTATCAAGCGTCTTGATCTATCTCTATAGATCTTGATGCCCAATATATAAGCAGCTTCACTGAGGTCTTTCATTGAAAAATTCTTATTCAAGTATCCTTTTATGCTATCCAGAAATTCTATATCATTTCCAATCAACAATATGTCATTCACATATAATATGAGAAATGCTACAGAGCTCCCAATCACTTTCTTGTAAATACATGCTTCACCGAAAGTCTGTATAAAACCATATGCTTTGATCACCTCATCAAAGCGTATATTCCAACTCCGAGATGCTTGCACCAGTCCATAGATGGATCGCTGGAGCTTGCACACTTTGTTAGCACCTTTAGGATCGACAAAACCTTCTGGTTGCATCATATACAATTCTTCCTTAAGAAATCCATTAAGGAATGTAGTTTTGACGTCCATTTTCCTGATTTCATAATCATAAAATGTGGCAATTGCTAACATGATTCGGACGGACTTAAGCATCACTACAGGTGAGAAAGTCTCATCGTAGTCAACTCCTTGAACTTGTCAAAAATCTTTCGCAACAAGTCGAGCTTTGTAGACAATAACATTACCATCAGCGTCAGTCTTCTTCTTGAAGATCCATTTATTTTCTATGGCTTGCCAATCATCGGGCAAGTCCACCAAAGTCTATACTTTGTTCTCATACATGGATCCTATCTCAGATTTCATGGCCTCAAGCCATTTATCGGAATCTGGGCTCATCATAGCTTCTTCATAGTTCGTAGGTTCGCCTTGGTCTAGTAACATGACTTCTAGGACAGTATTACCGTACCACTCTGGTGCGGATCGTGCTCTGGTCGACCTACGAGGTTCAGTAGTAACTTGATCTGAAGTTTCATGATCATCATCATTTGCTTCCTCTCTAGTTGGTGTAGGCATCACTAGAACAGTTTTCTGTGATGTGCTATTCTCCAATTTGAGAGAAGGTACTATTGCCTCATCAAGTTCTAATTTCCTCCCACTCACTTCTTTTGAGAGAAACTCCTTCTCTAGAAAGGATCCATTCTTAGCAACAAAGATCTTGCCCTCGGATCTGTGGTAGAAGGTGTACCCAATTTTTTCCTTAGGGTATCCTATGAAGACGCATTTCTCCGATTTGGGTTCGAGCTTATCAGGCTGAAGCCTTTTGACATAAGTGTCGCAACCCCAAACTTTAAGAAACGACAGCTTAGGTTTCTTGCCAAACCACAGTTCATACGGTGTCGTCTCAACGGATTTAGACAGTGCCTTATTTAATGTGAATGCGACTGTCTCTAATGCATAACCCCAAAACGATAGTGGTAAATCGGTAAGAGACATCATAGATCGCACCATATCTAATAAAGTACGGTTACGACGTTCGGACACACCATTACGCTGTGGTGTTCCAGGTGGCGTGAGTTGTGAAATAATTCCACATTGTTTCAAATGAAGGCCAAACTCGTAACTCAAATAATCGCCTCCGCGATCGGATCGTAGAAACTTTATTTTCTTGTTATGATGATTCTCAACTTCACTCTGAAATTCTTTGAACTTATCAAATGTTTCAGACTTGTGTTTCATCAAGTAGATATACCCATATCTACTCAAATCATCAGTGAAGGTGAGAAAATAACGATACCCGCTGCGTGCTTCAACACTCATCGGACCTGCATACATCGGTATGTATTATTTCCAATAAATCATTAGCTCGCTCCATTGTTCCGGAGAACAGAGTTTTAGTCATCTTGCCCATGAGGCATGGTTCGCAAGTATCGAATGATTCATAATCAAGTGATTCCAAAAGTCCATCTGTATGGAGTTTCTTCATGCGCTTTACACCAATATGACCTAAATGGCAGTGCCACAAATATGTTGCACTATCATTATCAACTTTGCATCTTTTGGCATCAATATTATGAATATGTGTATCACTACGATCGAGATTCAATAAACCATTTATATTGGGTGTATGACCATAGAAGGTTTTATTCATGTAAACAGAACAACAATTATTCTTTGACTTAAATGAATAACCGTATCGCAATAAACATGATCCAATCATATTCATGCTCAACGCAAACACCAAATAACATTTATTTAGGTCCAACACTAATCCTGAAGGTGGAGGGAGTGTGCGATGGTGATCTTATCAACCTTGGAATCACTTCCAACACACATCGTCACCTCGACATTAACTAGTCTCTGTTCAATTTGCAATTCCTGTTTCGAGTTACTAATCTTAGCAACTGAACCAGTATCAAATACCCAAGGGCTACTATGAACACCAGTAAAGTACACATCAATGACATGTATATCAAATATACCTTTGTTCACTTTGCCATCCTTCTTATCCGCCAAGTATTTGGGGCAGTTCCGCTTCCAGTGACCATTTCCTTTGCAGTAGAGGCACTCAGTTTCAGGCTTGGGTCCAGCTTTAGGCTTCTTCATGGTAGCGGCAACTTGCTTGCCATTCTTCTTGAAGTTCCCTTTCTTTCCCTTGCCCTTTTTCTTGAAACTAGTGGTCTTGTTAACCATCAACACTTGACGCTCTTTCTTGATTTCTACCTTCGCCGATTTCAGCATCGCGAAGAGCTCGGGAATCATTTTCGTCATCCCTTGCATATTATAGTTCATCACGAAGTTCTAGTAGCTTGGTGATAGTGACTAGAGAACTTTGTCAATCAATATCTTATCTGGAAGATTAACTCCCACTTGATTCAAGCGATTGTAGTGCCCAGACATTCTAAGCACATGCTCACTGGTTGAGCTATTCTCCTCCATCTTGTAGGCAAAGTACTTGTCAGAGGTCTCATACCCCTCGACACGGGCATGAGTCTGAAATACCAATTTCAGCTCTTGGAACATCTCATATGCTCCGTGGCGTTCAAAACGTTTTTGAAGTCCCGGTTCTAAGCCGTAAAGCATGGCGCACTAAACTATCAAGTAGTCATCATATCGAGCTTTGCCAAATGTTCATAACGTCTGCATCTGCTCCTGCAATAGGTCTGTCACCTAGCGGTGCATCAAGGACATAATTCTTCTGTGCAGCAATGAGGATAATCCTCAGATCACGGACCCAGTCCGCATCATAGCTACTATCATCTTACAACTTAGTTTTCTCTAAGAACATATCAAAATAAAACAGGGGAGCTATACGCGAGCTATTGACCTACAACATAGATATGCAAAATCTATCAAGACTAAGTTCATGATAAATTAAGTTCAATTAATCAAATTACTTAAGAACTCCCACTTAAATAGACATCCCTCAAGTCATCTAAGTGATACGTGATCCAAATCAACTAACCCATGTCCGATCATCACGTGAGATGGGGTAGTCATCAATGGTGAACATCTCTATGTTGATCATATCTACAATATGATCCACGTTCGACCTTTCGGTCTCCAGTGTTCCGAGGCCATGTCTGTACATGCTAGGTTGTCAAGTTTAACCCAAGTATTCCGCATGTGCAAAACTGTCTTGCACCCGTTGTATGTGAACGTAGAGTCTATCACACCCGATCATCACATGGTGTCTCAACACGACGAACTGTAGCAATGGTGCATACTCAGGGAGAACACTTTTATCTTGAAATTAAGTGAAGGGATCATCTTATAATGCTACCGCCGTTCTAAGCAAAATAAGATGCATAAAGGATAAACATCACATGCAATCAAAATATGTGACATGATATGGCCATCATCTTGTGCTTTTAATCTCCATCTCCAAAGCATCGTCATGATCTTCATTGTCACCGGCTCGACACCTTGATCTCCATCATTGCGTCGTGGTCGTCTCGCCAACTATTGCTTCTACAACTATCGCTAAAGCATAGTGATACAGTAAAACAATTACATGTCATTTGCATTTCATACAATAAAGCGACAACCATAAGGCTCCTGCCAGTTGCCGATAACTTACAAAACATGATCATCTCATACAACAACGTATATCACATCACAACATGCCCTGCAAAAACAAGTTAGACGTCCTCTACTTTGTTGTTGCAAGTTTTACGTGGCTGCTATGGGCTTCTAGCAAGAACCGTTCTTACCTACGGCAAAAACCACAACGGTGATTCGTCAAGTTTGCTGTTTTAACCTTCTTCTAGGACCGGCTGCAATCAAATTCGATTCAACTAAAGTAGGAGAAACAGACACCCGCCAGCCACCTTTATGCAAAACTAGTTGCATGTCTGTCGGTGGAACCGGTCTCATGTACGTGGACATGTAAGGTTAGTCCGGGCCGCTTCATCCCACAATACCGCCGAATCAAAATAAAACGTTGGTGGTAAGCAGTATGACTATCACCGCCCACAACTCTTTGTGTTCTACTCGTGCATATCATCTACGCATAGACCTGGCTCATGATGCTACTGTTGGGGAACGTTGCATGGAAAACAAAAATTTTCTACGCATACGCAAGATCTATCCATGGAGATGCATAGCTACGAGAGGGGGAGTGTGTCTACGTACCCTCGTAGACCGTAAGCGAAAGCGTTAGAACAATGCGGTTGATGTCGTCGAATAACTTTACGATCCAACTGACCGAGCACCGAACGTACGACACCTCCGCGTTCAGCACACGTTCAGCTCGGTGACATCCTCGACTTCTTGATCCAGCAAGACGGCAAGGTAGTGGATGATTTCCGGCAGCACAACGGCATGGTGACGGTGATGGTGATGCTATCTCCGCAGGGCTTCGCCCAAGCACTAGGAAAATATGACCGAGGAACGGAACTGTGGAGGGGGGCGCCGCACACGGCTAAGACAATGTTGTGTATCCTTTTGGGGCGCCCCCTCTCCTCTATTTATATATGTGCAGGGGCTTGGAGTAGAAGGAATAGTGCCACGTGAACAGTAACCATGAATAGTACACACGTGGACTTGGACTCCAAAGTCCAATCCTATTCCTACTAGAACTCTCCCTTTTTCCTTCCCTAGCTGCGTGGGCTTTTGAGGAATTGGTGCGCCTGGCCCAATAAGGCCAGGGCGCATCCCCTTAGCCCATGCTAGCCCTTGGGACATGGTGGACCCACATGTGGACTTCCGGACCCCTCCGGAATCCTTTGGAACCTTCTGGAAGCTTCCCGGTACAATACCAAAAAAACTGCACCTTTTTCCGGAACCCAAAATATGACTTCCCGTATATAAATCTTTACCTCTCGACCATTCTGAGACTCCTCGTGACGTCCGGGATCTCATCCGGGACTTCGAACAACATTCGGTTACCAATTCACATAACTCATATAACACTATATCGTCAACGAACGTTAAGCGTGCGGACCCTATGGGTTCGAGAACTATGTAGAGATGACCGAGACACCTCTCCGGTCAATAACCAATAGCGGAACCTGGATGCCCATATTGGCTCCTACATATTCTACGAAGATCTTTATCGGTCGAACCATTATGACAACATACGTAATTCCCTTTGTCCATCGGTATGTTACTTGCCCGAGATTTGATCGTCGGTATCTTCATACCTAGTTCAATCTCGTTACCGACAAGTCTCTTTACTCATTCCGTAATACATCATCTCGTAACTAACTCCTTAGTCATTTGCTTGCAAGCTTTATGATGTGTATTACCGAGAGGGCCCAGAGATACCTCTCCGATACTCGGAGTGACAAATCCTAATCTTGATCTATGCCAACTCAACAAACACCTTTGGAGATACCTGTAGAGCATCTTTATAATCACCCTGTTACGTTGTGACATTTGATAGCACACAAGGTATTCCTCCGGTATCCGGGAGTTGCATAATCTCATAGTCGGAGGAATATATATTTGACATGAAGAAAGCAATATCAATATACTGAACGATCATTATGCTAAGCTAACGGATGGGTCTTGTCCATCACATCATTCTCCTAATGATGTGATCCCGTTATCAAATGACAACACATGTCCATGGTTAGGAAACCTTAACCATCTTTGATCAACGAGCTAGTGTAGTAGAGGCTTACTAGGGACACGGTATTTGTTTATGTATTCACACATGTATTTAAGTTTCCGATCAATACAATTCTAGCATGAATAATAAACCTTTATCATGAGTAAGGAAATATAAAACAACAACTTTATTATTGCCTCTAGGGCATATTTCCTTCATTTATATCTATTTATCACTATGAAGAATCTGAAAGATACCAGAACCAAGATCGTTCCCTCTAGGACGAGGGGAGGTAAGGAACTGCCATCTAGCTCTGCACTTGATTCACCTTCTGTTTTGAATAAGCTTGCAACACCTCCACATGCTATTAATCCTGATATGTCGCAAGTAATTGATGATGCCACATCTGCTATGAATGATGCTTATGATGATGCTAGTACTTTGCTTGATAATGCTGTGCCACTAGGTGAATTTCTTGATGAACAAATTGCTACAGCTAAAGGAATTGAGAATGCTGAAACTGATGAAATTACTGAAACTGATGAAGTCTTTGAAACTGAGAATTATGAAACACCTATTAGACCTAGCTCTCCTAGATATGAATTGCCTGAGATACCTGAGGGTTATGTTATGGATGGAGAGGTTGCTAGGGATTTTCTTGCTTGTAAGGATAGAGATGATCTTAAGAAATTACTAGTCAAGTTGAAGGAAAAAAAATCCTTGAATGCTAGAATGCAATATGATCCTAAGTTTGCTACTTCACCTATCTTTATTACTGATAAGGATTATGAATTCTCTATCGACCCAGAGTTAATTACTCTGGTTGAATCTGATCCTTTCCATGGCTATGAAACTGAAACTGTTGTGGCACATCTTACTAAATTAAATGATATAGCCACCCTGTTTGCTCATGAGGAAAAAATTCATTATTATTATATTTTAAGTTATTTCCTTTCTATTTAAAGGGTGATGCTAAGACTTGGTATAATACTTTTGCTCCTGGTCGTGTGCGTAGTCCCCAGGATATGATTTATTACTTGTCTGAGAAATATTTTCCTGCTCATAAGAAACAAGCCGCCTTACAATAAATATTTAACTTTGTGCAAATTGAAGAAGAGAGTCTCCACAAGCTTGGGGGAGGCCTCTCCAATTACTTAACACTTTGCCGGATCATCCTCTTAAGAAAAATAAAATACTTGATATCTTTTATAATGGACTAACTGATGCTTCTAGGGCTTCCTAGATAGTTGTGCCGGTTGTGTTTTCAGGGAACGAACTGTTGAACAAGCTGAGGAATTATTGTATAATATATTGAAGAATTATGATGAATGGAAACTTCCTGAACCACCTTCTAAACCCACTCCAAAGAAGAGGGGTATATTATTTCTCAATCCTAAAGATATGCAAGAGGCAAAGAAGTGTATAAAGGAAAAAGGTATTAAAGCTGAGGATGTTAAGAATTTACCACCAATTGAAGAAATACATGGTCTTGACACACCACCACCACAGGTGGTAGAGGTAAATTCGTTATTAAAGCTTGATGAAGGTGACATCCCTTACAATAAACATCCTAGTCAATGCTTGCATGAGTTTGACATCTACATTAGAAAACAAGATCACTTCAATGCAAATGTTATGAAACAATTGAAACAAAATTCTGATATGATTGCTCTCTTGAGTGACTTATTGTTTAGAATTACAAACAATGTTAGAGGTGTAGGAAAACACACCACTATGGTTCAAACCCAGTTAGAACAAGTTGCTAAATCTCAAAGTGAGCTGCTCAATGAAATGAACAATAACATGAATGATTATGCCGTTAGAATAGCAACTAGAGGAGGCAAAATGACCCAAGAGCCACTTTATCCTGAAGTTTACCCTAAAAGAATTGAACAAGACTCCCAAAGAATTAATACTGATGCACCTAGTCCTTCTAAAAAGAAAAAGAAGAAGAAAAATGACAGGACTTTGCATACTTCTAGTGAACCTGAGGTAGAAAAACCTTCTGAGGATAATAATGATGTCTCTATTTCTGATGCTGAAACTCAATCTGGTAATGAACATTCATCTAGCGATAATGAAAATGATAATGATGATGTTCATAAAGACACCCAACCAGACAATGATAAAGAACCAGATAATGATGTTGAAACTGAACTTGCTGTCGATCTTGATAACCCACAACCTAAAAATAAACGTTATGATAAAAGAGACTTTGTTGCTAGAAAACACGGTAAAGAAAGAGAACCATGGGTTCAGAAACCCATGCCCTTTCCACCTAAACCATCCAAGAAAAAGGATGATGAAGAATTTGAACGCTTTGCTGAAATGCTTAGGCCAGTCTTTTTGCGTACTCGTTTAACTGATATTTTAAAGATGACCCCTTATGCTAAGTATATGAAAGACATTATCACTAATAAAAGAAAAATACCCGAAGCTGAAATCTCCACCATGCTTGCTAATTATTCTTTTAAGGATGGAGTACCTAAAAAACTAGGAGATCTAGGAATACCAACTATACCATGCTCCATCAAAAGAACTTATGTCAAAACTGCTTTATGTGATTTGGGAGCTGGTGTTAGTGTTATGCCTTTCTCTTTATATAAAAGACTTGATTTGAATAAACTCACACCTACTGAAATATCATTGCAAATGACTGACATACACTACTGCAGGATGCTGCTAACGCGACACTATGATCAGAGACCCTTCGACGAAACTGTGTGCGATGCAATAATCGCAAACGGTGATGTAAAAAAACTGTCAAAAAAGATGCAAAATGTTTGTGATGACAGATGCATCAAACACGGTTCAGATTTTAGTTGCGTGTGCGATGCAGGGCATACGGTTCAGTTCAATGAACTGTTTGCGATGAGGCAGAAGAACAGAAACGGGCAGCCAGATGAAGGTGTGTGCGATATATGGCATACGGTTCACTCGGATGAACTATTTGTGATTAGGCGGAACAAAAGAAACGGTCAGCCAGATCAAGGTGTGTGTGATATACGGCATACGGTTCACTCAGATGAACTATTTGCGTTGAGCTAAGAGAACAGAAACGGTTCAATTTAACAAGATGTTTGATACGCGGCAAACAGGTCTGTAATCAGAAATGTGTGCGAAGACCGATAATAACACAGACGATTGCTGCTAATAAGACGTGTGTGTTGTGCGTTGGGATTGCATACAGAACAACAACATATATATATACACACTTATAAGGACATGGTTGCATAACCAAATTAAACATCCAATTACATAGGTGGCTACTACACACATGACATTTGCACACACCAAAGTAAACTATTACATGCATAATTACATAGGTGGCTACTACACACATGACATTTCCATACACCAAAGTCAACTATATATTACATGCATGATTAACTAGGATAAATGATCATCTGATCATCATCTACTTCTTGGGACGCTTGCCGCTACTGCTCTGCTTGTGGCTCGATCCGACCTCGTCGATCTCGGTAATGAGGCACTTCCTCATGTCAACGATCCGCCTATGCATCTCATAGCATGTGTACACGCTCTTGGCCGTGAACCTGAGGTGAGGTTCATCCAGTTGGCGCATCCAGGCCCTGTGCCAGGATATGGGAGATGTTCTGTTGGCATCCTGCTTCATCTTTTCGTAGTATGGGTCAATGATGGCCGAGGCGAGTTCAACCAGGGAGTCCTTCTTCGTGCTGCCCCAGACCCTGTAGTGCTCACGGATTTCGACAAGGTTCTTGCAGGCCAAGCCCGTAACCCTGAGCGCTTTTACATCGTCGGTGGTTTCCACCGTAGCGAACTTGTAGTCGGTGCTGTTGACAAACCTGGTGAAACGGTCGCAAGGCTCTGTGGCCATGCAGTAGTGGTAGATGAGGACATGATGGCGCACACACAACTGGGCGATGGCAACCTTCTGATCTATGTTGGGATGACCGCCGGTGTACTGGAGGTCGATGCCGACCACCTTGTACTTGTCTCGAGCAAGCAACTGCTCAACGGTGTTGATGTAGTCGTCCACCACGGTCGGGTCGATGGTGTACACCACCGAGAGATCCGTCTCTCTTGCGTGGTCTCCACTTTATGCTCGCCGAACTCCATTGGAGCGCCGCTAGACATCCACTCTTATGTGTCATCGTGGGTGTGCTTGTTGTGTTGTGGGGCGCGATCGAAAGGTTAAAGAGACTAAGGTTATAATGGCCGCGGGAATTAAAGGGGAAGCCGGACGGTCTGGAATATCGGCATGCCCGGATGGTAGTTCTAATTTGCAGCGCGTAACTCCATCGTGCCGCACGTAACTGCATCGCGTGGCGCAACCGCATGCATATGGGGCCCCCGACGTGATCATGCGCAGGCCCAACCGCTGGCAGAGCGCGCGCGGAGGGATGCGAGCAGAGCGCTCTGCGGTCGCCTCAACGGCGAGCAACCATATATATGCATATAGCAGTTGAACACGCAAGGAAAAGCTGTCCACAAGCCGAGCGCGCCGACGGACACGAGTAGAGCGTGCCGATGGACGTGAGCAGAGCGCGCCGCGGCGCCTAACGGCGAGCACAGCGCGCTGCGGTGCCTAACGGCGAGCAGAGCTTGCCGAGGGACGCGAGCAGAGGCCGGCACAGTGATACGTGGCAAATAAGACGAACTGTGTGAGCGATGTCGGAGACATCAAGCACGAATCAGATTAGAGTTGCATGTACGATATGTGGCATACAGTTGATCCATCCGAGCTGTTTGTGATGGAATAAGCCATGTGTGTTGTGGGCAAACGCTTGCTGGTATATAACCGTTTGCGATTGATGAATTCATCGCCGACGGGTTACCTAGTGTGGTCCGTGTGTGATGTGATATGCTCTGTCTGCAGAACATCTATGCTCTGTGTACAGAAGAACAACATATATATACTTGTAACAAGGCATGATTGCAATACCAAATTAAACATCCAATTACGTTATATAACAAATACTATAAATATTGCAAGGTTCAAATTCAAAGATTACAATGCCCAAATTCAAACATTGCAAACCTCGTCATTTCTGCAATGGGATCAGCCGCTGACAAGTCATGTATGGGTTTGACACAATGACTTCCAATTACTCTGTCATATGCTCTTCCAATACAAAGTTTAGCTTTTTTGGAGCCTCTTCCATTCTGCAGTACCTGCCGGCTCTGATCAACAAACCATTCATCTTTCCTAATTAAATGCGTGTTCAACCTCAGTACCCTCAGCACCCTTGCTCTGGCAAGAAAGAACCTGGCGAGTGTAATCTCCGGTAAGGTCCCTCGGTAGGAGTTCAAAGTAATATTTGAGAGATGCAGATCCAGGCATTCGATGTGATTGTCGTTATAAACATTATCCACCTCTGGGCCTATTATTATCTGCAAAAGAAGAGAACGTGTTAGTGCCTACATGCAGTTTTGAACACTACTACACGCCTATTTGGTTTGCAGGATTTGTAAAATGCACCAACGTGCCATCTTCGATCTGACATGATTAACATGGGCAATTGATTACAATCTAGAAAAATGTAGCCTTCTTCACAAGAGGTTGGATTGGATGAAAAATTCCCTAAGAAAACTAGTACAGATGAATCCAAAGGAGAAATGCTTATGGATTGTAACCATATGAATCAAGCAACCAATATGGGGTGGGGGCGGGGGTGTATGTCCTGAAATCCTCCAAAATTCCTTCAGAAATCGTAGTACATTGTCATTGTAAACTTGGGAAAAGGTGCAAAAAATTGAACTCCCTTATGGTTAACATTTAACAGGAAAGGAACATCACCTCGATATACAGCTTCTTCAGGCACGGAAAGCATCTCAGGAAAACTGACAACTTTGTCCAGGTTGGGGCCGACAGATTCTAGTGCCAAGACCTTCACTGTGCCCAGAATCTGGGTGAAGCTTTGCTGGATGACAGACGAACATACATTTTCAAAACTAGAACTAATGTTGATATTAAGAAGGAGAGGTATAGGGCGACTGTTGTACCTGAAAGTAGTAGTACTTGACAGACGAGTAGCCCACCACTGTCAATTTCGGCGCAGAAATGACATTGATTCTTGTTGGACCTTGTTGATCAACTACAAGTAATCTCTCAAGTGAAGGTGTGTCCTCAATGACCATATTGTGGTCCACCTTTTGTGATCTCTCGTTGCAGCACTAGCGACACACATAAATAGTCCGGAGAGTCCTGGAGGTGATGTGGAAGGTACTTGACCAATTCATCGCCTGAAGACGAAGGAACTCGAGTGCAGTACAGCCGCGGAGCAGGCGCTCCATGTCATCCTTTGGGATGCAGACGACGACGAGCTCGAGGTGCTTCAGTCATGGTAGAAAAAGAGCGGGCGCGTCATTAAGGGGGGGATGGTAGTTCATGAACTTGGCGAGGCGCAGCGTGGGCGCAAAGCGGAGCGCGGACGTTGGCAGCGAGCGCATATGCCCATCATTAAAACTGAGTTCCTCGAGCTGATCTAGGGCGGGGGATCGGAACCACTCGTCAAGCTTGGCTCGGTCCTTGCCATTGGAACGGAACTTGCCCGTGATAAGGCCTCTGATTGGGCCATGGTGACTGCCGAGGATCTGGGAGAACGCATCCAAGCTTTTGCGATAGCCATGGCAGAGCTCGTGGGCGTCGAGGAGGTCGACAGGGGTGGAGTACCATAGGGGGCACCACCGTCGGGAAAGGGCGGTTGTCCTCGCCCCATATTTGATTGGGAGGAGGGATATGGTGACTATCAACATATCACCGGGGAGGCTGCTAATGATGTCTAGGCCTGCTGGAGTCGCTTGCGGTTCTTTCTTGACCCGCCTCCGCTTGTTGGCAGCCTCGTTCTCCATCTCGTCGGCGGCGACGGAAACCTCTGTCTCCATATTCACGCCGTGCTCCGGTGCTTCAGCAGCCCCGGCATCGCCACTCCCTCCGATGGGGCGCTTCGGCGGCATCCTCATCCACTGACGGCTTTGAGGACTGAGAGCGGCGTCGAGGATGCGAGTGGAGAGAGAGGATTGTGTGTGTGGCGAGGATGGGGGGGGTGCGGCCGCTCGGGCGCGCCATTAATACAGACCAGTGGGAGCGAGGCGGGCGGCGGTCAAAGGCTGTCTCGCTTTCCGGTGAGCCTGCGCGGCGGACTTCTGTCATTCCTATACCATCATTTCACGGAGCAAGGCGGGCACGCCATTAATATGGAGAAGTGGGAGCGAGGTGGGCGGCGGTCAAAGGGCTGGCTCGCCTCCCGGTGAGCTTGCGCGGCGGACTGCTGGCACGCCTACCATCATTTCACACAGCTACTAGCACGCCCTGCACGGTGAGTGCGTAGCGAACACGTGCATGCCTCGGCCTTCCGGTCTGCCTGCTAGCATGCATCTCGTCAACTCACGCATGCTCGTACGGCACACGGGACGCGTGCGTGGCACGTATTATATTGATTTTTCCTTTTTGATGATTAATTCTGCCGCTTTATTGCTTAACCGAAGCACGACACTTACATTGTTGGTCTAACGCCCATGGTTCGAATAAAGAGTTCGTTTGCGATATTGGTTGATAATTATTTATAATTTCCTGTATGTAAGAAGATTATATCAAAACTTGTCTCAAATTTGAAAAAAATAATAATATCACAGTCTATTGGTGTCCATATGATACGACAATAAGTTTCATGAATTTCAACTTAGTTTTGGATTTATTGGATTTTAAAATCAAGATTTTAGATGTTAGAAATTTCTTGCATGGGGACTAAACATGCACCCAGGGACACGTACACATATGATTTTGCAATCCATTTTCATGCACTATCACGGGTCTCATGTAGATCAAATTTGATTTTGCACATTTAAATCCCTGGGAAATCAATCAATGTATAAAAAACGAATAGATGTTATCTATTTTTTTCAATTTTCAACACTAAACTCCTTTGGTCGCATGTTCGCTGCAGAAAAACTTTGACATGCATCCTTGGGCCACATGCACGCGATGGTCCTACGACACTCACTCACGTGGCCCGCGAGGTCGCCATCCAGCACTATGGCATGCGATGAGGGAGGTTAATTTGACCAACAGGGATGGTATTTTTTTTGTTTTTGTTATACGTACGGTAGGAGTATATATATAGTACGGGTTGAAGAGGGTGGCCGGGGGCAATACTACGCGTCATATAGGACACTCACTCGTGTGCGATGCTTCCATCCATGGGCCCGCGAGGTTGTCCTCCATCACTTTGACCCAGCAAGAAGGTTTCTTTTTGGGTTGTATTGCGGTAGGAGTATATAGTACACGTCGAAGAGGGGAGGAGGGGGCCGGGGCAGCACATATATACTACACACACATCATGAATCGATCTCGCTCCGTGTGGGGACTTTTCGGTTTCCGAGGCAGGTGCCGCAAAGAAGTTGTGCATATTGGGTATTAAAAACATCACCAACACATTGGGCCACGTGCATCCGATGGTTGTCACTCATTCGCCTGCGACTCTTCCCTCCATGGGACCGCGAGGTCGTCGTCCATCTAATATATGACACAATGAGAAAGGTAATTTGACGAACAAGGACGATTATTTTCGGGTTGTGTTATGGTACGTACGTAGGAGTATATATTACACGTCGAAGAGGGGATGGGGGCAACATATATATATATATATATATATATATATATATATATATATATATATATATATATATATATATATATATATATATATATATATAATACGTGTCATGAACGTCGGTTCGTCTGTGGGCGACTTAAAGGTTTCCGAGGCAGGTGCGACATCAAAGTTCTGCATATATATTAGGTATTCAAACATCACAACCACACATCTCTATACATATGTGTTTGGCCCACAAGCAAGCGATGGCGGTTGTCCTCTAGCACTCACTCACGCGGTTATCGGCGAGATACTTCGTCCATCTCTGTGTGCCTGCTTGGTCAATCACTTCGACCGACTGCGATAGAGGTTAATTTCACTTATAATTAGGAGGGGATTTAGCAAGATTTTGGTTCTTCGTCTACGGTTCAGTACATGCAACTATACTCCACGTGCATGTGACGTCGACGAATCCCTCCACCGGGTCGAAGTGGTGAGGGGGGGGGGGGGGGGGGGGGACGGAGCACACGACGCATCATGAACCGATCTGGTGGGGACTGTGCATTTTTTGACGCATGCATGCACCACATCAAAATGTTGTGCTTTTGGTATTCAAACATATATGCATGCATCACGCATGTCCATACATATGTTTGGGGCACATACATGCAGTGGTTATCTTTGGACACTCTCCCTCGCTTGGTTATCATCGACGGCCTATATATTCGTGAGCCCGCGTGGACGTCTCCATCACTTCGACCAACAACGCGAGAGATATTACCAGGGTGGATTCTTCTTCTCTTGGTTCGCGTTACCGTATAGTCGTACGTCGATCATGGTGAGATTCGAGACCTAAGTTTGAGGGCTCACATACAAATGAATCAAAGTTGTGCATTGGGTATATTCAAACACCACATGACACTTCATACATATGTTTGGGCCACACATGCACGCAGTGGTTGTCTTCAGGCACTCCCTCGCGTGGTTATCGGCGACAAGCTAGCCTATTTTGTGGGGCCGCGTGTGGAACGTCAATGCATGACTTTGACCCAACAAACAAGACAGGTTATACGACCAATGTGGTGATTCTTCTTGGTTAGTCTTACAATACGCCTTGGTGAGGTGCTCCCTCCCACCGACTCAAAGTGTGTGTGTGTGTGTGTGGGGGGGGGGGGGGGCACAGTACTACTTCGTACTATAGATGAACCTCCATGGGGTGGGGATGCCCGGTTAATTTGCGATGCACATGTGCCACATCAAATTTGTGATTTGGTTTAAATATCATAGCACATCATTTTCACACACACACACACACACATCAGGCCACCCACAGGTGTGGTTGGTAAGTGGTGTCACCCATCTAACGCCAGAAGAACACATCTGTGGGCCCGCACACGGTCCACATTTGATCGGAAGCAAAAGGTGGGGGGGGGGGGGGGTTGATGTACTTCTTTTGGTTTTGTGTTACAGTACGGTGAGATGTCAGACCTACCTATTTGGGGGCATGCGTTCATAGCTAGGATTCCCCTCCCGGCAACACGAAGTGTGTGTGTTTGGGTGGGTGGGGGGGGGGGGGAGGGGGCTAGCAATAATAACGTGCGCTTTGTGCGACAGGTGCCACATCAAAGTTGTGCATTGGGTATTTGAACATCAAACCACCCTTTTCATACATATATTTGGTCCACATGCAAGTGTGTTCGTGTTCTGACCCTTTCCCGCGTTTTTTTGCCCAAATTTATAAACAGCAGACGAGTCAGACGCAGCAACTGTCTGCGATCGGGTACGAAATAGACACGGTTCCCTAGGACTACCCATGTGCCGCGCCCCTGCCCCTGTCACCCACATGATCAGGGTAGATTGGGCTCCACGAGGCTTCCCTCCCCCTCTCAAAAATATCTACTCCCTCGCAATCTCAAAAATATCTACCCGCGTCCGCGTAGATGGTTTATCTGTTTGATAGCACACGATTAGTATGTCTGGACCGTGTGCGATGTCTGTTACTCCCGCTCTGCTTCAATCAGTAGATCCAAATTTTCAGTAGCCCGGGCATTTTACTCCCGCCCCGCTCTGCTTCAATCCCTTGATCCAAATTTTTGGTAGCCCCGCCATTTTACTCCCGCCTAGTAAAATTTTCAGTACCCGTGGCATTTCCTCAAACACCACCTTGGACCCCTCCACACACACCCCCCAAATCCTTCGCTCACCCCAAATCCCCCGCTCACACACATACACACCACCCCTCCCTCGCTCCAAACCTAGCTAGGTCGCCGCCGTCGCTGCGCCACCTCCATCGTCAACCTCTTTCGGTCTGCCCGTGCAGTTTACCCACCGATATATATACCCTCGCCGCCCTGAGTTTCTTAGATGACGCCTGCGAAACGCCCCCTTTCCCAGAGATCCCCATCCCACCCCTCCCCCACTCTAGAGCATCGCAGCCTAAGCCCGGCTACGCTTCCCGGGGAGCTCGAGGAGCGAATGGCCCAAAAGAGCTTTACCGCGGCCTCTTCGCCCGACGTTGGCGAGGTGCCCGCCAAGGAAGCTGACGACGATGACTGGACCTAGATTAAGCCTTTCAATCAGTGGGCTAGAGTATTCTGGCATGTCGCGGACGCCGGCTACGACATCGAGGTTGTTGACACCGACGGCTTGACGCGGGTTATGTCACAGGTTAAGTTGCCCACCCCCAACTCTTCGGGTTCGACAGCAGTCGATCTCATCGATGGCCCTGCCGCTGATCTCCTGTGGCTCGTTATGAACAATTTGCCATCCTTCATCGCCATGGAGCCCCTTTTGTCATTCCTGAAGGACACGTTCTGTGACGCTGGCCTGGGATCCTCAGCTGGCAAGTCAGACCTCATCGATGGCGACCACGAGGAGGGAGCCAATCCGTGACAAGTGAGGAAACCCATGATTTGTTTTCTCGAACCCCTTTTGTAGTGAGAACCTGTCCAGTATTTATTGCTATATTAGGTTGTTTGCATTACGCCTTATTTATTTCTATGGTTTATGGTTGTTCGGTTGTTTGTAGTTAGCATATGTCCAGTTTCAATTGCCATCTTTGGTTGTTCGTAGTATGCCTTGTTTATTTCAGCTATTAACAGTGTGATGTTCTATATGTGCTAGTATGAACTGTGCAGTTCAATTTCATCAATACCAAATTTAACAATAGCTCTATGAATGACTATATTTGGTTGCTGTTAAGCATGTTGTACTCCCTTCGAATCTTTTTAGTTCGCATATAAGATTTGTCTAAAGTCAGGCCTCTTAAAGTTTGACCAACTTTATAGAACAAAATACCAACATTCACAATATGAAATAAATATCAGTACATGTGTCATGACTTAAATTTTCATATTGTATAACTTTAGCTTGCTAGATGTTGATATTTTTTCATATAAATAAGGTCAAACTTTATGAAGTTTGACTTCAGACAATTCTTATATGCAGAGTAAAAAGGACCGGAGGGAGTATTGAACACGCCTTTCCATTTGATTTAACAATGGCACTATTTGGATACTCTAACTTAGCTAGAGGTTAGAGTTAGTTACTAGCTCATGACAGTTAAAAGGGAGAGAGAGATTGGTGGAATAGTTGATTGTATTGCTTGAGCCTCGTGGGCATATATATAGGAGTACATGGTCATCTTGGAGTACAAGTCAAGGTAGAATAAATCCTACGCTATCCTATGTTTCCTAAATAACAATGATACTCAACAATGACTAACCCTGAACTAACTCTAGCCAAAGAGGTGTTTGGATGACAGTGTTAGATTGACAATAAATGCACTAGGAGAACTAGCCCCAATCAGCACCTCTTGGGTGGGATAGTTGTTTTGGGTGGGTTTGACGCAACTAGCTCAAACTAGCCCTCATGTTTGGATACTTTAGGGCTATTTGAGCCCAAACTAGCTCAAACTAACTCTAACCCATGGATCCAAACAGGGCCAATAACTAGTGTACTTAGACCTGCACAATACAAGTTTGAATGACTACGTTTGCTTGTTTTTAAATATTAGGCTTGTTGTTAATAACACACCTTTCCACTTCTTGTTTTTAAATATTAGGTTTTTAACAATTTGGTCTTGCACATGTAGGTCCTGCTGTCAGAGGTTTTGACCCACTGTTTGACCCTTTTTGCATATGTGGAAATGATTTGTCCATTAATATCAGTCAAGTCAAGACACTCAGAAAGATTGTTACGATAAAGAAATTAGCGACAAAAAACAACAAGATCTTTGTCTGCACAATGATGAAGACATCAATTCACTACGTGATGGTACTAACTGTTATACCTTGTCTTTTTAATTCCTTTGGGCCATTTCAAATCTGGAGAAGATACTTATGCATATCCTTGTTTTCAGGCCTTTCCAAAGCAGTTCACTGATGATTACCTCTCAAACAACCTGTATGGTCAGGAGGCGAGGAAGGTTTTCATACAACAGCCACGGTTCAATATTGAAGTGTTCCTGAAGAGGACGAAGGATGGACGGTTAATCATCCACAGGCACTGGCCTAAAGTTGTAAAGACCTTCAACATAAATGAAGGCTCAATATTCGCCTTCCGCTTCAGCAGTTTTCCAGATGAGATTCATCCGTCTATGTTCCATCTATGATGCTAATTTCGAAAGGTTGTAGATGCTGCATGTGAAACTTGGTGCTGGTGCAATTGTGTAATGGGGTAGCTGAGTGCTGAAGCTATATGATGTTGTACTCTGATGTATTTCAATTATGAAATCCTGCTTCTTTAATATGGAAATGAAATATATTGTGTGCTTAATATGAAATGTCAATTAGATTAATAAATGGATTATTAATAATAGGCCAATTAGCCTGCTAATTGGGTTTTTCTATTGCAAACGGTTATTGAGAAAACACCATGTGCGATGACCTCAGGCAACGCGCACGGTTTCTAGGAATAAACCGTGTTGGATCAATGAACAATCACACACGACATCCTCTTGAAAACTGTTTGCGTTAGGCCACCTTGCGCAAACGTTTACCACATAAAAACTGTGTGTGATGGACAACCTTTGCCACACAGTTTCTTCTACGCACCGTGTGTGATGCATTCAATAACGCAAACGATAAAATTGTTAATATCGTGTGCAATGGCAACGCTATCACAAATGATTTAACGGGAAAAATTGTGTGTGATGTACCTGCGAACGGAAATGTTTTCCTTGGAGCGACTGTGTGGGATGTATATACGAACATAAACGTTTAGCGGGGACTGACTGTGTGGGATGTACTTACGACCGAAAATGATTTCGCCTGTATAATTGTATTTTTTTTAGCACTACTGTACGTATAACCGTATTTGATCGCTCGCCGCTCGCACACGACCTCTTTTGGCCGAGCGTGTGTGCCAGGAGGGCATATCCCCGATGGTTTCTGGGTCGTGTGGGAAGGACCCCCCTATCGCAGTCACTCACTAGGTGACGGTTTAGAACGTCGTCGCGGAAAGGGGTTAAAAACCGTTTGTATAGCACCTCGCTGTACCAGTGATATCAACTGCCATACCTATACGTATTTGTGAGGATGTGCCCGTTATTGTTGCAAATGTTACTATCTTAACAGACTTTGTTATACTTGAGATGCCTGAGGACGACAACATGTCGATTATCCTTGGTAGACCCTTTCTGAATACTGCAGGGGCTATTATTGATTGTAACAAAAGCAAAGTCACTTTTCATATCAATGGTAATGAGCATATGGTGCAATTTTCGAAGAAACAATTTCAAGTGAATGGTATTAATGTTAATGAAAAATCTTCGACAATTACTATTGGAAGTTTTCAACTCCCTCTACCTACTATCAAAAAGAAATATGAGATACTTATTGTTGGGGAGATGCATATCCCCGTTGAGGTAACTTAGTGTTTTACGAAAGTTCTTCGGGTTCATGCTAATTGAAAGTGGTTGTTAATAAGACTTGATCAACCTTTTTATGGATTCTTTTTTAGAGGCATGAGGTCGATGAATTTAGTAAGCACAACCTTCTGTACCTACCTTTTATTTTCTGTTATTTTTAGTTTAATACAATAAAATGCCATGTTTATCCTATTTTTTGAATTTTCCGTGCAATAAAAAAGTGCCCAAAAATAAAAGTGCTCAGAATGCCCTGAAATTTTGACACGATTTTTTCTGAATATTTCTGAATTTTTGATGCAAATAACACCACAGGGGGGTGCCCCTGGTGCCCACAAGGAACCAGGGCGTGCCACACCCTCCAGGCGTGCCCTGGTGGGTAGTAGGCCCCATGAGGCCCCCCTCACTTATCCCTTCATTCCACTTCATCACCTACCTCCAGAAAAAAATCACCATTGCTCTCTCTCTCTCTCTCTCTCTCTCTCGTGTTCTTGCTCTCAAACCCGTGGATTTCAATCTCTTTGCTCGAAGCTCCATTTTTGAAACTGTTTTGGGGGATTGCTACTTGGTATGTGACTCCCCCATTGCTCTAATTAGTTTTTGTTCTAGTGGTTTATATTTTGAGTAATTAGCTACTCTTGGTGCTGCTGTAAATGAGCTTGCATGTTGAATTCCTTGAGTTCCAAGTAGTTTGAATGCTTGATATGGCCTCTAGACAACCATATGAGTAGTTGCTATCAATTTTGTTAAGTTTTATTGACATCATTTTTGTGTCCCAATTTTTTTTCCAGAAATTTGTTCTTAGGAAAACGGATTTCTTTTGAAGGAGTTCATCTAAGAAGAATGCCAAGGGGGTCACCGGTGAATCATCTTATGGTGATATCAACACTCCGCAATGGACGGAGGTCCGACCGTGCGAGTGGCCGCATATTGCTTTCATGGATGAAGCCGGATTCCGCCAGGAGTTCGCGCAATTCATTGCAAATGCTGGGCTTACCGACTTCCTCGCAGATGAGTGCGACCAACATTATGTCCTTACAAATTCCTTTGTGTAAAATTTCCATTTCTTAAATAGGAACAATCCCCCTGAGGTGCGGTTTAATTTGTATGCTGAAACTCGTTAAATACCGCTTAATGAATTTTGTGAGATATGCTTAATTCCCTCTGATGGGGAGTTAAGAGAACCTAGACCAGCAAAGTTTCATGGTTTCCTTCGAACCCTAACTTTGGGTGAGGAGAGGGGTGTGTCAAAAGCCACCGCCACTAGCTTGCAGTTTCCTTCCGTACATTATTTTGCTCTATTCATAGCCAAGTGCTTGTCTGCTAGAGAGAAGGGCAGTATACTCAGTACCTGGACTTTGGAGCCATGCAACGTCATAAGTTTCTTAAGTGTAGAACCACTGATTATAATTATAATTTAATGTATGATAAGAATCACATTATACTTGTTATTTTGCCTGCACCTGCTCTCTTTGATTACCAGGGAAAAGAAAGATATTTCATTCTTGAGAGAGAGGCGCGCGAGTATAAGGCAGCAGTGGAAGCTGCCTGCCAGGCTGAGGAGGCCGCACCAAGAGCCTCCACGAGTTATCATTCTGATTATTACCCAGGCTACTGGTGGTGATTACCAAGCTAGGCCAAAAGCCTAAGCTTGGGGGAGTACGTATGCCCACCGAAATTACATTCATGTTCACACATTTAAGTTGTCGATGTCCACACTTTTTCATTGTATTATCCATGCTAGTTTCATTTTTTTCTCGCTTTCTTCTTGTGTGTTTGAAAAACTTTGAGAAAATCCAAAAAAAATTCCCGCTTCTTTTTGGTTTTCTTTCTAGTTTAAATTAGTTGTAGTATTAAAAGAAAACCCAAAAAGATTTCTCGATTCTTCTTTTGCTTGTTGGGAGCTTTCCCTGTAAATAGTTTTTCTCGTTTTTGTTTTCCTTCTTTAATTTGCTTTCTTCAAGAAAAACTAAAAACTCCAAAAATATTTCTTATTTTCTTTTGTTGAGTTGTACCAAGGAGAAGGCCACGATGAAAATGTGAAGTGGCTCTCATATGCATTATTGTGGATCTAACAAAGAGCCCAAATTATTTTGTCTTCTTCTTTGAATAAAATGTTGCAGATTCCAGCTTAGTCCACGACACTCTTGCAGTATTATCATTTTCATATCATTCGGTCGTGCAAGTGAAAGGCAATGATGATGATATATGATGAAGTGACTGTGGCAGGAAAAGCGGGTATGAACTCAACTTGTTTTTGTTTTTGTAAATATGTTTAACTCAGTATCCATGATTCAGCATATTATGATTAAATATGTTTATGATGACAATTAAAGATTATAGTTGCTCATGCCATGCTTAAGTAGCTAGGAGTGTATAATGATTTATTTTAGATGTCAACATGCATTAAAATGGTTGTGATGTAGTATGATGATATGGTATCCTCCTCTGAATGTTTCAAGTGGCTTGACTTGGTGCAAGTTCACGTATGTAGTTGAATCAAAACCAACATAGCCTCTATAATATTTATGTTCATGGTGTTTATATCCTACTCATGCTAGTATTCAATGTTGATTATTCATAATGCATGATCATGACCGTTTTCGCTCTCTAGCTGGTCGCTTCTCAATCTAATTGCTAGCCTTCGCCTGTACTAAGCAGGAATACTGCTTGTGTATCAAAATCCTTAAACCAAAGTTATTCCAGATGAGTCCACCTTATCTATCTATGTGCGGTATTACCCTGCTATTCCAAGTAAATTTGCATGTGCCACCTCTAAAATTTCAAATGAACATCTGTTTTGTGTGCCTGGACTGCTCATGGAGCGACAGGGGGTGGTCAGTATCTTCCATGCTAAGAGGGTTATTCTCATGATGAGTAGGGATGGCAATGGGTACCCATTACCCGCGTAACCTGTGGGTAAAAACCCTTTTAGGGTAAGGGTATAGGACAAAAATTTACCCATGGGTACTTAAATGGGAAAATATCATACCCATCGGGTAGAGAGGGTACGAGTATGGGATCGTATAACCCATACCCGCGTATCCATGTACCCATCTAAAATGTTGACAAGTGGGTTTCCATTAATAGCCTAAGGTATTAATGTCCCCTCCTAATCGCGCTGGGTAAAAACTCTAATGTGTAGTCAAATTATCTCTATAATTTATCATGATTTTGTGAACTTAAAGTGTATTCTTATGTGTTGTTATTTATGATTATGTGTTGTTGTTTAACATTTTTATGTGTCACTTTATAGGCAAGTATTTTTGTTTATGAGAATGTGTTGTTGTTACAATATGTTGTTGTACATTGTTGTATAAACTGTGTTGTTATTAATAATTTATGATTATATGTTGCTTTTTACAACTATTTTCTACTCAATTGATGTATTGTAAATGCGGGTATTTTTACCCGCGGGTACCCATATACCCTGTCAGGTGATGGGTATGGGAAAAAGTTGTACCCTTGACGGGTATGGGTATGGGTGATGGGTAAGTTCAGGGCGGACATGTAAGGGTATGGGGTAGCTCCACTCGTACCCATACCCTGCGGGTGCCATCCCTAATGATGAGTGTTTATTCACTCGTCCTTGCACGAGAGGGGCTGGTAATAGGGATGCCCAGTCCCGAAATAAAAAATGCAAATAATTTAAAAAAACTCCCCCGGACTGTTGTTGGTATGGAGGACACCCGAGGATTCGGCTAGCCATGGCTTGTGTTTGATGGTGGAGGGGGAAACTTTACTTTTACCGCTTGGGAACCGCCGCTAATGTGTTTAGCATGGAAGATATTGATAACTCTTGGTCGTGACGTTGACAGGAAGGGTATACCTCCCAAAATTTTATTTATCTCCGATTTAAGCTTTGAGCTCTTGCACCTCTGCAAATCCCTGCTTCCCTCTTCGAAGGGCCTATCTATTTACTTTTATGCTCAGTCATCTTCTCAAATAAGCACCAGCCCTGAGAGCACTATTGCCATCCTCATGCATTGTATATAGTTAATGTTGAATGCATCATGACTAGATCTCTTCTACCATGAATTATAATGTTTAGTCGCTGCTTGAACTTTGGAGGCGCTTTGCATTTATGTTTTGCGGTCTTAGAAAGGGCTAGCGAGATACCACTATTGTCATATTATATCATGATTGTTTTAACAAAGTGTTGGCATTTGAAATATTTTATTATTGCTCGCTAGTTGATTATGCCATTGATATGAGTGAATATAATTTTTAAGAGTTATCATCTACATGGTTAGTTATGATCTTTGCTGAAAACCTGGGTGCTATTTAAGCATATATATAGACACAAGAACAAAAGAGTTCATAAAAGTTTTTCTTTGACACTTTCAGTTTGTCAAATGAATTGCTTGAGGACAAGCAATGGGTTAAGCTTGGGTGAGTTGATACGTCTCCATTGTATCTACTTTTCCTAACGCTTTTGCTCTTGTTTTGGAATCTAATTTGCATGATTTGAATGAAACTAACCCGGACTGACGCTGTTTTTGGCAGAACTACCATGGTGTTGTTCTTTGTGCAGAAATAAAAGTTCTCGGAATTGGACGAAACTTTTTGGAGAATTATTGTAGAATATATAATAATTTCTGGAACCAAGACCCACTGGAGGGGGGGGGGGAGTCTTGATAACCCACAAGTATAGGGGATCGCAACAGTTTTCGAGGGTAGAATATTCAACCCAAATTTATAGATTTGACACAAGGGGAGCCAAAGAATATTTGTAAGTATTAGCAGCTGAGTTGTCAATTCAACCGCACCTGGAGATTAATTATCTGCAGCAGTATGATCAATAGCAAAGTAATATGATAGTTTTGATAGCAGCAATAATAGTAACAGTAAAGGTAACAGTGATAGCAATGATTTTGTAGCAATTGTAACAGTAACAGCAGCAGTAGTAACTTAGCAAGAACAATATATGGAAAATTCCTAGGCATTGGATCGGTGAATTCGTTGGATGATATTCATCATATAACAATCATAACCTAGGGCGATACGGCACTAGCTCCAGTTCATAAATATAATGTAGGCATGTATTCCGTAAATAGTCATACGTGCTTATGGAAAGAACTTGCATGACATCTTTTGTCCTACGCTCCCGTGGCAGCGGGGTCCATAAGGAAACTAAGGGATATTAAGGCCTCCTTTTAATAGAGAACCGGAACAAAGCATTAACACATAGTGAATACATGAACTCCTCAAACTACGGTCATCACCAGAAAGTATCCTGATTACTGTCACACCGGGGTTTACGGATCATAACACGTAATAGGTGAATATGATTTGCAAGATCGGATCTAGAACATAGATATAATGGTGATAACATAAACGGTTCAGATCTAAAATCATGGCACCCGGGCCCAAAGTGACAAGCATTAAGCATGGCAAAGTCATAACAACATCAATCTCAGAACATAATGGATACTAGGGATCAAGCCCTAACAAAACTAACTCGATTACATGATGAATCTCATCCAACTCCTCACCGACTAGCGATCCTATGAAGGAATTACTCACTCCCGGTGAGGAGCATCATGGAATTGGCGATGGAGAAGGGTTGGTGATGACGAAGATCGAAGATTCCCCTCTCCGAAGCCCCAAACGGGCTCCAGATCTGGCCTCTCGATGAAGAACAGGAGGTGGCGGTGGCTCCGTATCGTGAAATGCGATAATTCTTTCTCCCTGATTTTTTTCTCCAAAAATAGGATTTTATAGCGTTGGAGTCAGGGTCTGCGGGGCCACCAGGTGGGCACAACCCACCTGGGCGCGCCTGGAGGGGGGGCACCCTGGTGGGTTGTGCTCACCCAGGGCGCCCCCTCCGGTGGTTCTTGGCTCCAGTATTTTTCTTTTATTCCATAAAAATTCTCCAAAAAGTTTTGTTCCGTTCCGAGAACTTTTATTTCTGCACAAAAAGAACACCATGGTAGTTCTACTGAAAACAGCGTCAGTCTGGGTTAGTTTCATTCAAATCATGCAAATTAGAGTCCAAAACAAGACCAAAAGCGTTAGGAAAAGTAGATACGACGGAGACGTATCAACTCCCCCAAGCTTAAACCTTTGCTTGTCCTCAAGCAATTCAGTTGATAAACTGAAAGTGAAAAAGAAAAACTTTTACGAACTCTTTTGTTGTTGTTTACATAAATAAGCTTAAGTAGCACCCAGGTTTGAGCAAAGATTATAACTAACCATGTCAACAATAACTCTTTAAAATTATATTAACTCATATCAATGGCATAAGCAACTAGCGAGCAATAATAAAATATCTCAAATGACAACACTTTGTCAAAACAATCATGATATAATATGACAACAGTGGTATCTCGCTAGCCCTTTCTGAGACCGCAAAACATAAATGCAGAGCACCTCCAAAGTCAAGCAGCGACTAAACATTGTAATTCATGGTAGAAAAGATCCAGTCATGATGCATCCAACATTAGCTATACACAATGCATGAGGATGACAATAGTGCTCTCAGATCTGGCGCTTATTTGAGAAGGTGATGACACAACATAAAATTAAATAGATAGTCCCTTCGTAGAGTGAAGCAGTGATTTGCAGCGGTGCCAGAGCTCAGATTTTTAAAACAGAGATAAATGAAAATTTGAGAAATGCACCCTTCCTGTTTACTTCGCGACCATTAGTTATCGATATCTTCCATGCTAAACACATTAGTGGCGGTTCCCAAGCGATAAAAGTAAAGGTTTACTCCCCCTCCACCAACAAACACACTCCACGGCTAGCCAAATCTACAGGTACCATCCATACCAACATCAGTCCTGGGGGAGTTTTGTTTAATTATTTGCAATTTGATTTCGGGACTGGGAATCCCTATTACCGCCCCTCTCGTGCAAGGACGAGTGAATAAACACTCATCATGAGAAAAACTCACTTAGCATGGAAGATACCGACTACCTCCTGTCGCTCTATGAACAATCCAGGCACACAAAAACGGATGTTTATTTGAAGTTTTTAGAGGTGGCACATGCAAATTTACTTAGAACGGCAGGGTAATACCACATATAGGTAGTTATATGGTGGACTCATATGGAACAACTTGATTTTTAGGATTTTGATGCACAAGCAGTATTCCCGCTTAATACAGGCGAAGGCTAGCAAATAGGTTGGGAAGTGGCCAGCTAGAGAGCGAAAACGGTTATGAACATGCATTATGCATAAGTAACATTGGATACTAGCATGAGTAGGATATGAACACCATGAACACAAATATCATAGAGGCTATGTTAGTTTTGATTCAACTACATGCATGAACATGTGCCAAGTCAAGCCACTTGAAACATTCAAAGGAGGATACCATATCATCATACCACATCACAATCATTTTAATGCATGTTGACATCCAAGATAAATCATTATCCACTCCTAGCTACTTAAGCATGGCATGAGAAACTATAATCTCTAATTGTCATTGCAAACATGTTTGGTCATAATAGGCTGAATCATGGATACTAGATTAAACATATTTACAAAAACAGAACAAGTTGAGTTCATACTCGTTTCTCTCTGCCACAGCCAGTTCATCAAATATCGTCATCATTGCCTTTCACTTGCACGACCGAATGATATGGAAAAAATAATAATAGTGCAAGAGTGCCGTGGACTGGGCTGGAATCTGCAAACATTTTATTCAAAAAGAAGAGGACAGGGTAATATGGGTTCTTTATTAGATCAATATCAATGCATATGAGAGCCACTCAACAATTTCATCGTGGTCTTCTCCTCGGTACGACTCAATAAAAGGAAAAGAATTTCAGAGAAACACATTGAAATATTTTTGGAGTTTTTAGTTTTTTTGAAGAAAGCAAATTAAAGAGAAAAACAAAAACGAGAAAAACTATTTAGACGGGAGAGCTCCCAACAAGCAAAAGAAGAACAAGGAAATCTTTTTGGGTTTTCTTTTAACATTTCAACTAAATTAGACTAGAAAGAAAAACCGAAAAGACGCGAGAAATATTTTTGGGTTTTCTCTAAGTTTTTCAAACACAAAAGAAGAAAGCAAGAAAATAAATCTAGCATGGATAATACAATGAAAAGGTGTGGACACTGACAACTGGAATGAAATGTTTGAACATGAATGTAATGTCGGTGGAAATACGTACTCCCCCAAGCTTAGGCTTTTGGCCTAGCTTGGTAATCACCACTCGTAGTAGCCATCCGGTCCCACATTGAAGTGCTGTGGAATGGGCACTTGAGCATCCCACTCCTGAGGCTCCTCCTCTGCCTCTGCCTGGGCGTTCTGGTAGGCAATAATATCCTCAGGCATGATCCTATATCCGCCCCTGGCAATAGAATCAAACAAAGCAGGTGCAGGCAACGGAATAATATCACGTGTTTCCACACTAAAAACCAGGTTGTAAGGAATATTATTAATAGAATCATTAATATCAGTAAACTGGTGATCTTTCATCGCCTGGTGATCCAAATAAACCTTGGGTAAACGATAATCATGTTGGCGGATCTGAATGTTAAAGTGACTCACTAGGCGAGTAGCATAAATGCCGCCGTGGATTTTTCCCTTGGCTCTATTAAGGTGCAGACGACGTGCAATAATAGTCCCTAGGCTATAGCTGTTATCGCCGTAAAGTGCTCGGTGTAAAATGGCGAAGTCAGGAGCACAGAGTGCACCGACCTTCTCTCTAGCAATTAAACATTTAGCAATGAATAGAGCAAAATAATGCACAACAGGAAACTGCAAACTAGTAGCAGTGACACTCGACACGCCTCTCTCATCTCCCACGGACAGAGTATGATAAAAGCCCTCGAACTCTGCAGGCCTAGACTCTCTTATTTCCCCGTCAGAAGGGATCAAGCATATATCACAAAAATCAGAAAGTGGTATCTGACGGGTTTCAGCATATAAATTAAACTGAACCTCAGGGGGGTTATTCCTACTCAGAAAATGAAAACTTTGCACAAAGGAATTTGTAAGGAGATGGTATTGTTCAGCTGCGATGAAGTCGGTGAGACCAGCATTAGCAGCAAATTATGCGAACTCTTAACGGATTCCGGCTCCATCCATGAAGGGGTTATGCGGCCATTCGCATGGCCGCACCTCCGCCCTTCTCCGAGTGTGGAGATCGTTGTCCGATGACTCCCCAATGACTCCCTTAGAGCTCTTCTTAGAAGCAAACTTCCTAAAGAAACTCATCTTATTCCTATGAGTAAAATTCTAAAAAATTTAGTCCACAAAATTTTTGTCAACCAAACTTCACAAGATTGATAGCAGCTACTCATAAGGAGGCATAGAGGCTATATTGAGCATTCAAACTACTTAGAACTCTAATAATTCAACATGTAAGCTCATCTACAGCAGCACCAAGAGTAGCTAATTATTCAAAATATAATCCACTAAAGCAAAAACTAATTAGAGCAATGGAGGAGTCACATACCAAGTAGCAATCCCCCAAAACAGTTTCAGAAATGGAGCTTCGAGCAAAGAGATCGAAATCCGCGGGTTTGAGAGCAAGAACACGATAGAGAGCAATTGTGATTTTTTTGGAGGTAGGTGATGATATGTGCTAAAGAGATGAGTGAGGGGGCCCACGTGGGGACCACAACCCACCAGGGCGCGCCTGGGGCTGCTGGCACGCCCAGGTGGGTTCTGCCCACCTGGTGCACCCCCCTCTGATGTTATTTATACTAAAAATTCAGAAAAAATCGTGTTAAATTTTCAAGGCATTCTGAGAACTTTTATTTTTGGGTCATTTTTTTATTACACGGGAAATTCAAAAAACAGACAAAGCATGGCATTTTATTTTATTTAACTAAGAAAAACAGAAAATAAAAGCTGGGAGCAGAAGGTTGTGCTTACTAAATTCATCAACTTCATACCTCTAAAAAATGATCCATTAATAAGGTTGATCAAGTCTTATTAACAACCACCTTCGATTAGCATGAAACCAAAGAACTTTCGTAAAACACTGAGTTACCTCAACGGGGATATGCATGTCCCCAATAATAAGCATTTCATATTTCTTTTTGGCAGTAGGCAGAGGTAGTTGAAAACTTCCAATAGTGAGTGTCAGAGATTTTTCAATAACATTAATACCATTCACTTGGAATTGTTTCTTCGGAAAGTGCACCGTGTGTTCATTACCATTGATATGAAAAGTGACATAGCTTTTATTGCAATCAATAACAGCCCCTGCAGTATTCAAAAAGGGTCTACCAAGGATAATCGACATATTGTCATCCTCGGGCATCTCAAGAATAACAAAGTCAGTTAAGATAGTAACATTTGCAACAACAACGGGCACATCCTCACAAATACCGATAGGTATGGCAGTTGATTTGTCAGCCATTTGCAAAGATATTTCAATAGGTTTGAGTTTATTCAAAGCAAGTCTTTTATATAAAGAGAAAGGCATAACACTAACACCAGCTCCTAAGTCACACAAAGCAGTCTTGACATAATTTCTTATGATGGAGCAAGGTATAGTTGGTATACCCGGATCTCCAAGTTTTTTAGGTACTCCATCCTTAAAAGAATAATTAGCAAGCATGGTGGAGATTTCAGCTTCCAGAATTTTTCTCTTATTAGTAATGATGTCTTTCATATATTTTGCATAAGGGGCCATCTTTAATATATCAGTCAAGCGAGTGCGCAAAAAGACTGGCCTAAGCATTTCAGCAAAACATTCAAATTCTTCATCATCCTTTTTCTTAGTTGACTTAGGTGGAAAGGGCATGGGTTTTTGAACCCATGGTTCTCTTTCCCTTCCATGTTTTCTAGCAACAAAGTCTCTTTTATCATATCTTTGATTTTTAGGTTGTGGGTTATCAAGATCAACAGCTGGTTCTGTTTCAACATCATTATCTGGTTGTTTATCATTGTCTGGCTGAGTATCTTCATGAACATCATCATTATCTTTTCATTATCACTAGATGAATGTTCATTACCAGATTGAGTTTCAGCTTCAGAAATAGAAACTTCATTATCATTATCATTAGTTTTTTCTGTTTCAGCTTCACTAGAGGCATGCAAAGTCCTACCATTTTTCTTTTTCTTCTTCTTTCTAGAAGGACTAGGTGCATCAGTGTTAATTCTTTGAGAGTCTTGTTCAATTCTTTTAGGGTGACCCTCAGGATAAAGTGGTTCATGAGTCATTTTACCTCCTCTAATTGCTACACTAACAGCAAAGTCATTTATATTATTATTCATTTCATCTAGCACCTCTCTTTGAGATTTAGCAACTTGTTCTAGTTGAGTTTGAACCATAGAGGCATGTTTTCCTACACCTCTAACATCATTGGAGATTCTAAATAACAAGTCACTCAAGCGAGCAATCATATTGGAATTGTATTTCAATTGTTTCATAACATTTTCATTGAAGTGATCTTGTTTTCTAGTGTAGTTATCAAACTCATAAAGGCATTGACTAGGATGTTTATTGTAAGGGATGTCACTTTCATCAAATTTCATTAAAGAATTTATCTCTACCACCTTTGGCGGTGGTGTGTCAAGTCCATGTATTTCTTCAATAGGAGGTAAATTTTTAACATCCTCTGCTTTAATACCTTTTTCCTTCATACTTTTCTTTGGCTCTTGCATATCTTCAGGATTGAGATATAAGATACCCCTCTTCTTCGGAGTGGGTTTAGGAAGTGGTTCAGGAGGAGTCCAATCATCATAATTTTTCAATATATTATTCAATAATTCCTCAGCTTGTTCAACAGTTCATTCCCTAAAAACACAACCAACACAACTATCTAGGAAGTCCCTAGAAGCATCGGTTAGTCCATTATAGAAGATATCAAGTATTTCATTTTTCTTAAGAGGATGATCAGGCAAAGCATTAAGCAATTGGAGAAGCCTCCCCCAAGCTTGTGGGAGACTCTCTTCTTTAATTTGCACAAAGTTAAATATTTCCTGTAAGGTAGCTTGTTTCTTATGAGCAGGAAAATATTTTTCAGAGAAGTAGTAAATCATATCCTGGGGACTACTCACACAACCAGGAGCAAGAGTGTTGTACCATATCTTAGCATCACACAACCAGGAGCAAGAGTGTTGTACCATATCTTAGCATCACCCTTTAATGAGAACGAAAATAATTTGAGAATATAGTAGTAGCGAATCTTCTCATCATGAGCAAATAGGGTGGCTATATCATTTAATTTAGTGAGATGTGCCACAACAGTTTTAGTTTCATAGCCATGGAAAGGATCAGATTCAACCAAAGTAATTAACTCTAGGTCGACAGAGAATTCATAATCCTTATCATCAACAAAGATAGGTGAAGTAGCAAACTTAGGATCACATTTCATTCTAGCATTCAATGATTTTTCTTTCAGTTTGCATAGTAACTTCTTAAGATCATCTCTATCATTGCAAGCAAGAAAATCTCTAGCTATCTCCTCATCCATAACATAACCTTCAGGTATCTTAGGCAATTCATATCAAGGAGAGATAGGCCTAATAGGTGTTTCAAGATTTTTAGTTTCATGTACTTCATCAGTTTTAACATTCTCAATATCTTTAGCTCTAGCAATTTGTTCATCAAGAAATTCACCTAGTGGCATATTATCATCAAGGAAGGTACTAGCATCATCATAAGCATTATCCATAGCAGAAACATCATCAATAACTTGCGACATATCAGAATTAATAGCATATGGTGGTGTTGCAAGTTTACTCAAAATAGAAAGTGAATCAAGTGCAGAGCTAGATGGCAGTTCCTTACCTCCCCTCGTCTTAGGGGGAAAAAAATCTTAGTCTTGGTATCCTTTAGATTCTTCATAGTAATAAATTGATAATAATCCCAAGTGACTCACCAAATATAGCTATGGTCCCCGGCAATGGTGCCAGAAAAAGGTCTTGATAACCCACAAGTATAGGGGATCACAACAGTTTTGGAGGGTAGAGTATTCAACCAAAATTTATAGATTTGACACAAGGTGAGCCAAAGAATATTCGTAAGTATTAGCAGCTGAGTTGTCAATTCAACCACACCTGGAGATTAATTATCTGCAGCAGTATGATCAGTAGCAAAGTAATATGATAGTTTTGATAGCAGCAATAATAGTAACAGTAAAGGTAACAGTGATAGCAATGATTTTGTAGCAATTGTAACAGTAACAGCAGCAGTAGTAACTTAGCAAGAATAATATATGGAAAATTCGTAGGCATTTGATCGGTGAATTCGTTGGATGATATTCATCATATAATAGTCATAACCTAGGGCGATACGGCACTAGCTCCAGTTCATAAATATAATGTAGGCATGTATTCCGTAAATAGTCATACGTGCTTATAGAAAGAACTTGCATGGCATCTTTTGTCCTACCCTCCCGTGGTAGGGGGTCCATAAGGAAACTAAGGGATATTAAGGCCTCCTTTTAATAGAGAACTGGAACAAAGCATTAACACATAGTGAATACATGAACTCCTCAAACTACGGTCATCACCGAAAAGTATCCCGATCATTGTCACACCAGGGTTTACGGATCATAACACATAATAGGTCAATATGACTTGCAAGATCGGATCTAGAACATAGATATAATGGTGATAACATAAATGGTCTAGATCTGAAATCATGGCACCCGGGCCCAAAGTGACAAGCATTAAGCATGGCAAAGTCATAACAACATCAATCTTAGAACATAATGGATACTAGGGATCAAGCCCTAATAAAACTAACTTGATTACATGATGAATCTCATCCAACTCCTCACCGACCAGCAAGCCTACGAAGGAATTACTCACTCCCAGTGGAGAGCATCATGGAATTGGCGATGGAGAAGGGTTGGTGATGACGAAGATCGAAGATCCCCCTCTCCGGAGCCCCAACGGGCTCTAGATCTGGCCTCCCGATGAAGAACAGGAGGTGGCGGCGACTCCGTATCGTGAAACGTGATAATTCTTTCTCCCTTATTTTTTCTCCAAAAATAGGATTTTATAGCGTCGGAGTCAGGGTCTGCGGGGCCACCAGGTGGGCACAACCCACCTGGGCGCGCCTGGAGGGGGGGGACGCCCTGGTGGATTGTGCTCACCCAGGGGCCCCACTCCGGTGGTTCTTGGCTCCAGTGTTTTTCTTTTATTTCATAAAAATTCTCCAAAAAGTTTCGTTCCGTTCTGATAACTTTTATTTCTGCACAAAAACAACACCATGGTAGTTCTGCTAAAAACATCGTCAGTCCGGGGTAGTTTCATTGAAATCATGCAAATTAGAGTCCAGAACAAGAGCAAAAGCGTTAGAAAAAGTAGATACGACGGAGACGTATCAGGGAGCTGCCCACAAGGCACCAGGGCGCGCCACCCCCCTCTGGCGTGCCCTGGTGGGTAGTAGGGCCCACAAGGCTCCGCTGACCCTAATTCCAACTCTATAAAATCCTATTTTTGGAGAAAAAAATTGGAGAGGAAGTGTCATCGCGTTTCACGATACGGAGCCGCAGCCACCTCCTGTTCTTCAGCAGGAGGCCAGATCTAGAGCCCGTTTGGGGCTCCGGAGAGGGGAATCTTCGGTATTCGTCATCACCAACCCTCCTTCATCACCAATTCCATGATGCTTCCCACCGGGAGTGAGTAATTCCTTCGTACGCTTGCTGGACGGTGAGGGATTGGATGGGATTCATCATGTAACCGAGTTAGTTTTGTTAGGGCTTGATCCCTAGTATCCACTATGTTCTGAGATTGATGTTGCTATGACTTTGCTATGCTTAATTCTTGTCACTAGGGCCCAAGTGCCATGATTTCAGATCGGAACCATTTATGTTTTCACCATCATATATATGTTCTTGATCCGATCTTGCAAGTTGTACGCACCTATTACGTGTTATGATCCGCATACCCCAAGGTGACAATAATTGGGATTCTTTTCGGTGTTACCGTAATTTGAGGAGTTCATGTATTCATTATGTGTTAATGCTTTGTTCCGGTTCTCTATTAAAAGGGGCCTTAATATCCCTTAGTTTCCTTATGGACCCCGCTGCCACGGGAGGGTAGGACAAAAGATGTCATGCAAGTTCTTTTCCATAAGCACGTATGACTATTTACGGAATACATGCCTACATTATATTTATGAACTGGAGCTAGTTCTGTCGCCCTAGGTTATGACTGTTATATGATGAATATCATCCAATGAAATCACCGATCCAATGCCTACGAGTTTTCCACATATTGCTCTTGCTAAGTTACTACTATTGCCGTTATTGTTACAACTGCTATAAAACTATTGCTATCACTGTTACCGCTACTACTACTGTTACCGTTGCTATCAAAACTATCATACTACTGTGCTACTGATCACTTTGCTGCAGATATTTCATCTCCAGGTGTGGTTGAATTGATAACTCAACTGCTAATACTTACTAATATTCTTTGGCTCCCCTAGTGTCGAATCAATAAATTTGGGTTGAATACTCTACCTTCGATAACTATTGCGATCCCCTATACTCGTGGGTTATCACCTACCTATTATGGAATTTCCATAGCCACTCTGAGATATATTGCCATGCAACTTCCACCGTTCCTTTTATATGACACACATCATCATTGTAATATTGCTTTGCATGTTCATATAGCTGATATAGTATTTGTGGCTCAGCCATCATTCATCATTATCATACATCTTACGCTAGCATCATTGCACATCCTACCACACTGCGAGAGGCATTCATATAGAGTCATATTTGTTATAGTATCAAGTTGTAATGTTGAGTTGTAAGTAAATAGAAGTGTGATGATCATCATTATTAGAGCATTGTCCCAGTGAGGAAAAAAAAGAAGAGAGAAAAAAGAGGCCAAAAGGAGCCCACCAAAAAAAATGAGAGAAAAAGAGAGAAGGGGCAATGTTACTATCCTTTTCCACACTTGTGCTTTAAAGTAGCACCATGTTTTTCATATGGAGAGTCTCCTATGTAGTCACTTTCATATACTAGTAGGAATTTTTCATTATAGAACTTGGCTTGTATATTCCAATGACGGTCTTCCTCAAATGTCCGAGATCTTCATGAGCAAGCAAGTTGGATGCACACCCACTTAGTTTTTAGTTTGAGCTTTCATACACTTATAGCTCCTAGTGCATCCGTTGCATGGTAATCCCTACCCCTCGCATTGACATCAATTGATGGGCTTCTCCATAGCCCGTTGATTAGCCGCGTCGATGTGAGACTATCTTCCTTTTTGACATCCCCTTATTAACCTCTACCACCGCATTCTATTCCACCCATAGTGTTATATCCATGGCTTGCGCTCATATATTGCGTGGGGGTTGAAAAAGCTGAAGTGCGTTAAAAAGTATGAACCAATTGCTCAGCTTGTCATCAGGGTTGTGCATGATAAATACTTTGTGTTAAGAAGATGGAGCATGACAAGACCATATGATTTTGTAGGGATAACGTTCTTTAGCATTTTTATTTTGAAAGGCATGATTATTTGTTAGTATGCCTGAGTATTGATGTCTTTATATCAAACTATAGACTATTGCTTTGAATCATTCGAATCTTAATATTCATACCATAAAAGAATGATTACATGATGAACATGTTAGGTAGCATTTCACATAAAAAATTCTGTTTTTATCATTTACCTACTCGAGGACGAGCAGGAATTAGGCTTGGGGATGCTTGATACGTCTCCAACGTATCTATAATTTTTTATTGTTCCATGCTATTATAATATCAATCTTGGATGTTTTATATGCAGCTATATGCAATTTTATATCATTTTTGGGACTAACCTATTAACCTAGTGCCCAGTGCCAGTTGCTGTTTTTTTGCTTGTTTTTGGCTTTTTAGAAATTCAATATCAAACGGAGTCCAAATGGAGAATATTTATTTTACCTTTAGCTCCTGTGGGTTCGACACTCCATACTTACCACTTCCATCTTTGGAAAGTGCTACGATGATTCCTTGCACTCGGGGATTATCACTGACCCATTGCAACTTCTTGAGCTTGCGTTGGTTTTTCCCTTGAAGAGGAAAGGGTGATGCAGCAAAGTAGAGATAAGTATTTCCCTCAGTTTGAGAACCAAGGTATCAATCCAGTAGGAGACAACGCACAAATCACCGAATACCTGCACAAACAATCAAACAACTTGCACCCAACGCGATAAAGGGGTTGTCAATCCCTTCACGGTTATTTGCAAAAGTGAGATCTGATAGAGATAGGTAAAACTAAACAAAAGATAAAGTAAATATTTTTGGGTTTTTTGGTTTATAGATCTGAAAATAAAAGATTGCAAAATAGTAGATCGTAAAGTAATATGATGGAAAATAGACCCGGGGGCCATAGGTTTCACTAGAGGCTTCTCTCAAGATAGAAAATATTACGGTGGGTGAACAAATTACTGCCGAGCAATTGATAGAAAAGCGCAAAGTTATGACGATATCTAAGGCAATGATCATGAATATAGGCATCATGTCCGTGTCAAGTAGACCGAAACGATTCTGCATCTACTACTATTACTCCACACATCGACCGCTATCCAGCATGCATCTAGAGTATTAAGTTCATAAAGAACGGAGTAACGCATTAAGTAAGATGACATGATGTAGAGGAATTAACTCAAGCAATATGATGAAAACCACATCTTTTTATCCTCGATGGCAACAATACAATACGTGCCTTGCTTCCCCTACTGTCACTGGGAAAGGACACTGCAAGATTGAACCCAAAGCTAAGCACTTCTCCCATTGCAAGAAAAACCAATCTAGTTGGCCAAACCAAACCGATAGTTCGAAGAGAATTACAAAGATATCAAAACATGCATATAAGAATTCAGAGAAGATTCAAATAATATTCATAGATAAGCTGATCATAAATCCATAATTCATCGGATCTCGGCAAACACAGCGCAAAAAAGTATTACATCGAATAGATCTCCAAGAACATCGAGGAGAACATGGTATTGAGAATCAAAGAGAGAGAAGAAGCCATCTAGATACTAGCTATGGACCCGTAGGTCTGAGGTAAACTACTCACGCTTCATCGGAAGGGCAATGGTGTTGATGTAGAAGACCTCCGTGATCGAATCCCCCTCCGGCAGGACGCCGGAAAAGGCCCCTAGATGGGATCTCACGGGTACAGAAGGTTGCGGTGGTGGAAAAGTATTTTCGTGGATGCCTCTGGTGGTTTGGGCATATAAGAGTATATATAGGCGAAAGAATTAGGTCAGGAGGTGCACGAGGGGCCCACAAGGGTGGGGTGCGCGCCCTCCGTCCTTGTGGCCACCTCGTGGCTCCTCCGACTTCATCTCCAAGTCTCCTGGTTTTCTTCTGGTCCAAGAAAGATCATTGCGAAAGTTTTATTCCGTTTGGACTCCGTTTGGTATTCCTTTTCTGTGAAACTCAAAAACAAGGAAAAAACAGAAACTGGCACTGGGCTCTAGGTTAATAGGTTATTCCCAAAAATAATATAAAATAGCATATTAATGCATATAAAACATCCAAAACAGATAATATAATAGCATGGAACAATCAAAAATTATAGATATGTTGGAGACGTATCACCCATCCAGCATACGATGGTGTCGTGATGATGAACTATTTGAAACAATTATCAGTTTGCAAAAGCTTCAGTAGAAGTGAACAAGAAGGACTTTGGCATCATCTTTGATTATGGACCTCCTGCACCAAGGCTAGATGGCACGAATCCTAATGTTACCAATCAATGGGCAAGTTATGAAACCTCTCTGGCGCATGCCGCCATAGTACAAGCAACTGCTGGGAGGAAGAACAAGCTGGAATCCCTCCTGATACGTCTCCAACGTATCTATAATTTTTTATTGTTCTATGCTATTATAGTATCAATCTTGGATGTTTTATATGCAATTTTATATCATTTTTTGGTATTAACCTATTAACCTAGTGCCCAGTGACAATTGCTGTTTTTTTGCTTGTTTTTGGCTTTTTAGAAAATCAATATCAAACGGAGTCCAAACGAAGAAAAATCTTTGGATTAATTTTTTCTGGACTAGAAGGGACCCACGAAGGTTCGGGAGAAGACCAGAAGAGTCACGAGGGAGCGACAAGATCACAGGATGCGCCCCAGGGGGGCGCACCCTAAGCTTGTGGGCCCCTCATGGCACCTCTTAACCTAATTCTGCCTCTATAAATTCCCAAATATTTCCAATATACCAGAGAGACACCTGAAACACTTTTTCCGCCGCCGCAAGCTTCTGTTCTTTTGCGATCCCATCTGGAGGCCTTTTCCGGTACTCTGCCAGAGGGGGAATCGATCACGGAGGGCTTCTACATCATCCTTGCTACCCTACCGATGATGCGTGAGTAGTTTACCACAGACCTACGGGTCCATAGCTAGTAGCTAGATGGCTTATTCTATCTCTTTGATCTTCAATACCATGTTCACCTCGATCTTCTTGGAGTTCTATTCGATGTAATATTCTTTTGCGGTGTGTTTGTTGGGATCCGATGAATTGTGTGTTTATGATCTGAATATTTATGAGAAATATTTGAGTCTTCTCTGAACTTATTTATGCATGATTATTATAGCTTTGTATTTCCCTCTGATCTATCCGTTTGGTTTGGCTAACTAGATTGATTTATCTTGTAGTGAGAGAGATGGTTTGTTATGGTTCAATCTTGCGGTGCTCTATCCCAGTGACAGAAAGGGACAAGGCGCGTATTTGTATTGTTTTCATTAAGGAAAAAATGATGGTTTTATTCATATTAGTTGAGTTTACTTTCTCTACATCATGTCATCTTGCTTAATACCCTAGATGCATGCTGGATAGCGGCCGATGGGTGGAGTAATAGTAGTAGATGCTAGCAAGAGTCGGTCTACTTGTCTCAGACGTGATGCCTATATACATGATCATTGCCTTGAATATCATCATAACTATACCCTTTTCTATCAATTGCCCAACAATAATTTGTTTACCTACCGTATGTTATTTGCTCGAGAGAGAAGTCTAGTGAAAACTATGGCCCCCAGGTCTACCTTTATTATATATAAAAACACAAAGATACATTGCCGCAATTTTTCTATTTTATTTTATCTTTGCAATTTATCTATCTACCACTACAAGATTTAATCCTTGCAAGTAAACGCCAAGGGGATTGACAACCCTCTTGTTTGCGTTGGGTGCAAGTATTTTCTTTTGTGTGTGCAGGTGCTGCTAACGTAGTTCTGTCTGGTTCTCCTACTGGATTGATAACCTTCATTCTTAACTGACAGAAATACTTATCTCTACTGTACTGCATCTCCTCTTCTCTTCGAGGAAATCCCAACGCAGCTCACAAGTAGCACCTCCTCCTTCCCCGAAGCCAAAGAGGAAGTCCAAGGCTTCAAAGCCTAAAGAACCGAAGGCTTCAACGCCTACTGCTGCTCCAAGGGTTTCAAAGTCAAAGCCTTTAAAAATTGCACCTTCCAAATCCAGTGTGCACACAGAGAATGAGTCGTGAAATTATCCGAAGACAAAGAGAAGTGCAGGGCGTGGCCCCAAACCTTCCAACACATGGATGGATGATGATAATATCATTGATCTGTCTGACAACGAATATGATTATGATACTCGTACAAATATCATCAAGAGCAAGCAAGAAGAAGATGACAGGCTGAAGGATTTGCCCTTGTTCGACCATGACATCCTTCACCATTTATTGATGAATAGTTTGCTGACCCAACCATCACCATTGATGATCTTCAGCTTCCCATTAGCATTAGCGTTACATTCATAGGCTTCATTGGCGAAGAGCTTGCTGTTGTGCAGAAGGTAAAAGAATAGAAAGCCAAGATTCAACATGAGAACACATTATTCTAGAAACATGTTGCCAAGCTCAATGCCACACAAGTTCTGGGCTACAAGAACATGATGGCCGATATGAAAGTAGAATTTCAGAAACGCCGTGATGAAGCCAAAGGCGCCAGAGGTTGTTTGAAGAAGAATGCTGATAAAGTCATCAAGGCTCACAATGAGAGTCTGAAGAGGAAAGCACTTGGCCAACCGGCAATTGACCCAAATCTTCTGAAGAAGCAGAAGCCAGCGCAATTGTCTTCGAGCCAAGAGGTGCTGAAGATTATCTTACAAAAAAATCAACATACAATCCTACACTTGGTGAACCGAAGGCACATGAGTAGAGCCTCAAATCCTATAGTTGTCAAGAACATGAGGCATTGCGACATATGCTGTATGGTAGGCAAGGTATAAGTCTAGCACCTGCTATTAAACTACTAGTCATAAGTCTAATTTATGGCATATTGAAAGCTTATATTTCAATCGATCCTTATGAATAGCCATGAACTCCTTGTCCACTCCATCTTAGATGAACCAACCCCTTTTAACCGATCAGCGATATATGTAAGTGCTATTGTATTTTATCTATTGGATATCGTAGCGTACTAATTTTTTGGTCCAGATGGCCACAACAAAAGCTTGTCATAATCAACTATCCATTGTATGATATGGAGAACCAAGCACAAACACTTCGATCGTGTCCACACACAGTGTGCATGGTGACATGCATGCATTTTTTCAGAATAAGAGGCCTAGGGAAAACTTTGACTATAGGGCTTGGAACTGGTGCAACCAGAAACCTTCACCGAAGGAGCGCTCCTAGTTAAAGTTCTTTGGAACTCCAACAGTTGTGTTTGGAGTCCGTACCAGTAGCCTAATGAAATCAGGTGTTCCATTTCAAAAAACAAAAAGAAAATATAATTAATTAGTGCCCACATCGTTGCTTCTTCACAAACAAACTGGCTCTTTGTGTTAGTCAGAAGCACGACCTCGTGGACGACGACAACCGCGTGGATGGCACTGAAGAGTGCGATGCCACAATTAGGCTGCCCATAATGCGAGTATCATAAGCGGTATCATGCATGCCAACTATAATTTTTTGATGATGTGGCACACAATTAACACCTCATTCAGTTTGAAGGAAACAAAAATGTAGAAATTAATTAGGAGTAGTATAGGAATTTGATAGGATGACACTTTCCATCCTAAGGAATTGTCTTTGCCTCGCTCTTATGTAAAAAATGAGCTTTGAGTGGATGTGTAGATTCCCTAAAAAACACAGGAAATGAGTAGTATTCCTACGAAATTGCCATACGCATTTCCTACAAACTGAATGCATCTATGGGAATTTTTCCTCCGTAAATTCTTGTTCCTATGTTTTTCCAATAAAAATCATCCAACCGAATGAGGCCTAAATGAGGAAAAAGAGGATGTGGTATCATATCATGATACCGTATCATATTAAATGTTCTACTACTTTGTGTCATGCATGACTTAATAAGGCAATACAAGGTACTAACTTGTGATACTACTTCCGAGTAGTATTATATACTAGTTTCATATGCATGATATTGGTATATGATACTCCCCATTATGGGCAGCCTTAGTCAGGATGAGGAGGTCGACTCCCTGAGGAGCCCGTTTTGGCTTTGCCGCGGAGGAGGAGGAGGCCGTCCCACCGTCTCGGAGGAGCCAGTCGTGGCGCCTCAGAAGACATCTCCGCGCCCGGGCGTTCGCAAGGGAGCTTGTTACATTGCGCCGCCATAGGAGGAACTGGCCACTCGTGTCGTCATGAGACGAATTGGTCGTGCCATGCCTCCACATGGGTACCTTGCTGCTCACTCTGTGTGAGCTGAAGGCCGTCACCTAGGAGAAAACTGATGGGATGTTTTTTGTGTATTACAAAAGGGAGCCCGAGCAAACTTTGTCCTTTATAATTCTCGTTGCCATGATTTCCACAACGGATTGCACATGCCAGATGAGCTGATCGAATGAAACCGAGCTCTGGGAATTTCTGCACCAGAGCCTGGCCAAACCATTTGTCATGCCAGAATAGAAATGAATGCCACTATCCAGCAGAGCAAGATACCACTTCTTTGTAGTTGGCTACAAACTTTAAATGGGACCAAGGGCTAGTTCCTTTGGGCGGCTTAAAAAAAGGTGCCTCTCCCCAGTTTACGAAAATAAGATGCCCCAAAAATTTGTTAAGACTTCTAAATTAGTTATCCCATAATTAGTTATCCCATGACTTATGGAAAAACCTGAGGAAAAGGTGGATTATTTTCTAAGCTGCCAAAAGAACTAGCCCGAAGGTTTCCACCCGAAGGAACCTTCCATTATGAGGGGATCTCTAGATTAATATGATTCCAAAATAAGTTTAACCCATGGAAGATAAACTTTATTGAAGAACTTATGCATATTCTTAATTAGTAGTGATAACCCACAAGTATAGGGGATCGTTTGTAGCCTTTTTCGATAAATAAGAGTGTCGAACCCAACAAGGAACTAAAGGCAGAGCAAATATTCCCTCAAGTTCTATCGACCACCGATACAACTCTACGCACACTTAACGTTTGCTTTACCTAGAACAAGAATAAAACTAGAAGTACTTTGTAGGTGTGATAGGTTTGAAAGAAAATAAAGAACGTGAAAATAAAAGTTAGGAGCTGTTTAGATAAAGAAACAATTAAGTTTAGTAAAACGACTGTGGATTAGTGGTGGTAGGATTTGCGGAATTGTCCCTTAGCAATTGACTACGTTGCTAGACCGATAGCAAGTTTTTATGTGGGAGAGGCCACTTCTAGCATGTCGTCCCTTACTTGGAATTCTATGCACTTATGATTGGAACTATTAGCAAGCATCCGCAACTACTAACGTTCATTAAGGTAAAACACCCAACCATAGCATTAAGATATATATTGGTCCCCATTCAATCCCGTACATATCAATTTCTATGATTAGGCTGAAGCTGCTGTCACCCTTGCCCTCCAATGCATAGTCCTATCAAAATACAACTAACCCTATGGTGTGATCCACACGCGCACTCATATGATGGGAACCAAAGGACAACAACATAACACAAGCAAATTAAACCAACCATAGCAATTCACCAATTACCGATAGGACAACAAAAATCTACTCAGACATCATAGGATGGCAACATATCATTGGATAATAGTATGAAGCATAAAGCACCATGTTCAAGTAGAGGGTACAACGGGTTGCGAGAGAGTGGACCGCTGAATATAGATGAGGGAAGGTGATGAAGATGTTGGTGAAGATGACGGAGTTGTTGGAGTAGATCGCCATGACACGATGATTGCCCCAGCGGTGTTCCGGCGCCACCGAGAGAGAGGGGGAGAGAGCCCCCTCCTTCTTCTTCTTCCTTGTCCTCCCCCCTAGATGGGAGGAGGGTTCCCCCTCTGGTCCATGGCCTCCATGGCGGCGGAGGGGCGAGAGCCCCTCCGAGATTGGATCTGTCTCTCTGTTCTCTTCTGTTTCACGTTCCTATTTTCTGATCCTTCACCATTTCTTAAATTCCCGGAGATCCGTAACACTGATTGCGCTAAAAAATTTTACACGATTTTTTTCCATAAATTATCTTTCTTGCGCTCGAAGAAGGGTCCCAACCGACTTATGAGGAGGGCACAAGACACCTGGGCGCGCCAGGGGGTGCCCGGCGCGCCCTGGTGGGTTGTGGAGGCCGTGGGCCTCCGTTAGCATTGATTCCACCTCCCAAAAATCATAAATATTCCAAAATAATTCTCCATAAATTTTTATCGCGTTTGGACTTCATTTGATATGGATATTCTGCGAAACAAAAAACATGTAGCAAACAGGAACTGGCACTGGATCAATAGGTTAGTCCAATAAATCATATAAAATGTTGCCAAAAGTATGTGAAAGTTTTATAATATTGGCATGAAACAATAAAAAATTATAGATACGATGGAGACGTACCCGCATCCCCAAGCTTAATTCCTGCTCGTCCTCGAGTAGGTAAATGATAAAAAAGATAAATTTTGATGTGGAATGCTACCTAGCATAATCTTGATCATATATCTAATCATGGCATGAATATTAAGACACGAGTGATTCAAAGCAATAGTCTATAATTTGACATAAAGACATCAATACTCAGGCATCCCAACAAATAATCATGTCTTTCAAAATATCAACGCTAAAGAAAGTTATCCCTACAAAATCATATAGTCTTGCCATGCTCTGTCTTCTTAACACAAAGTATTTATCATGCACAACCCCGATGACAAGCCGAGCAATTGGTGCATACTTTTTAACACGCTTCAGCTTTTTCAACCCTCATGCAATACATGAGCGCGAGCCATGGATATAGCACTACGGGTGGAATAGAGTATGATGATAGGGGTAAATACAGAGAAGACAAAAAAGTAAGAAAGTCTCACATCGACGCGGCTAACCAACGGGCTATGGAGATGCCCATCAATTGACTTCAATGCGAGGAGTAGGGATTGCCATGCAACGAATGCACTAAGAGCTATATGTGTATGAAAGCTCAAATGAAAACTGAGTGGGTGTGCATCTAATCTTATAATGAAAAATTCCCACTAGTATATGAAAGTGACAACATAGGAGACTCTCTATATGAAAAACATGGTGCTACTTTGAAGCACAAGTGTGGAATTAGCATGCTCCTTCTCTCTTTGTCTTTTTCTTTTTTTTTTCTCTTTTTTTCTATCTTTGTCCGGAGTCTCATCCTGACTTGTGGGGGAATCATAGTTTCCATCATCCTTTCCTCACAGGGGCATTGCCCTTATAATGAATAATGATGATCATCACACTTCTATTTACTTATAACTCAAAAGAAATAAAAATTACAACTCGATACCTATAACAAAGTATGACTCTATATGAATGCCTCTGGTAGTGTACCAGGATGTGCAATGATCTAGAATAACAACGATATCAAAAAACGGACAAGCCATGGGAATATCATGCTAGCTATCTTACGATCATGCAAAGCAATATGACAATGAATGCTCAGGTCATCAAAACGGAAGCGGTGGAAGTTGCATGGCAATATATCTCGGAATGGCTATGGAAAGGCCATAATAGGTAGGTATGGTGGCTGTTTTAAGGAAGATATAATAAGGCTTATGTGTGATAGAGCGTATCATATCACGGGGTTTGATGCACCGGCGAAGTTTGCACCGACTCTCGAGGTGAGAAAGGGCAATGCACGGCACCGTAGAGGCTAGCAAATTGCGGAAAGGTAAGAGTGCGTATAATCCATGGACCCACATTAGTCATAAAAAACTCATATACTTATTGCAAAAGTTTATTAGCCCTCGAAGCAAAGTACTACTACGCATGCCCCTAGGGGGATAGATTGGTAGGAAAATACCATCGCTCGTCCCCGACCGCCACTCATAAGGAAGACAATCAATAATAAATCATGCTCCAACTTCATAGCATAACGAGAGACTATACGTGCATGCTTCGGGAATCACAAACCTTAACACCAATATTCTTACTAACCACAACCGTTTACTAGTACCTCCCACATATTCCATCTCTATATTGCAAAACTATTGCAAGGAATCAAACACATCATATTCAGTGATCCACAAGTTTTATGTAGGATTTTATGACCAACCATGCAAATGACCAATTCCTGTTGACTCTCTAAATAGATATAAGTGAAGCATGAGAGTTTAATTCTTTCTACAAAATATCATGCTCTAATAAGTATAAGTGAAGCAAAATATCATTCTACAAATAACAGTTTTCTATGTGAAGAGAAACAAGCAATCCAAACTTTAAATGATATAAGTGAAACACATGAAGCATTCTATAAAGCCATACTCAAAAGATATAAGTGAAGTGCAATGAGCATTCTATAAATCAACCATGGACTATCTCATACCAGCATGGTGCATAAAAGAAAAATGAAAACTAAACACAAAAGACGCTCCAAGATTTTCACATATCACATGAACGAAACGAGAACGAAAACATACCGATACTTGTTGAAGAAAGATGGGATGCCTTTCGGGGCATCCCCAAGCTTAGACGCTTGAGTCTCCTTGGATATTTACTTGGGGTGCCTTGGGCATCCCCAAGCTTGAACTCTTGCCTCTTCTGCTTCTCCTCATATCGAGACCTCCTCGATCTTTGAACACTTCATCCACACAAAACTTAACAGAAAACTGGTGAGATCTGTTAGTATAATAAAGCAAATCACTACTCTAAGTACTGTTCCAAACCCATTCACATTTTGTTTTTGCATTTTAGCTACTATATTATAACTTTTCCATGGCTTATACCACCGATAGAATCAATAGTTTCATCAAAACAAGCAAAACAATGCATCAAAAACAGAATCTGTCTTAAACAGAACAGTCTGTAGCAATATGAAAATCTACCATACTTCTGTAATTAGAAAAATTCTGAAAAATTAGGATAAAAATAAATAATTTGTATAGGAATACTGTGAAAAAACTTTCATAAACTTTTGACATTCCAGTAAAAAATGTAAAATCACGCACTACAGCCAAAGTTTCTGTTTTTGCACCGCACATACCAACAAGCAATCTAATCATCCTAAAGGCAAATCTTGGCACATTATTTTTATAATACAAAGGATTTTTACAAGGGGATAATTATTTTTTTTGAAAAGTTTCTGTAATTAATATTCACAAAGTTTCCATGGGCATGAACAAAGTTCAAGGCTAGCTCCCAATTTGACAATGCTCGTCCCTCTCACTTTCAATTTTCTTTTTGTGAAGTTTTAAGTTCCCCTCTATATTTTTTTGTTTTTAAACTTTATAAAATCACTCAACATAAATAAATGACTCTCTAAAACTTCTGGGTTGTCTCCCTAGCAGCGCTTTCTTTAAAGCCATTAAGCTAGGCATAAAGTGCTCAAGTAATCGATCCATCCTTATCCCAAGGTATATCAAAGCCAATTTTAATTAACAATGATTTGTAATTTAGTAATGAGCACAGAGCAACATAAATCATGCAATGACGAAGTCTAACTCTCTTCCTATGCATCGGCATGTCATATAAGAACAATTCATGCACATCAAGTAAAGGCCAATACATAGCATAAGCAGTTTCTTGCAATTCTATCGTGTTGGAAACATAGAGAGGTGGAGATATAGTTCCTCTCTCATAATAATTGCAAGTAGGAGCAGCAAGCACATGCATATAATATTCATCAAAATCATCATGTGCAACGGTAAAAGGCAACCCATCAATGTAATCCTAAACGAGTGCAAACTTCTCCGATATAGTGTAGTTTGGAGAATTCAAAAAGATAATAGGACTATCATCTGTGGGTGCAATAGCAACAATTTCATTCTCAACATAAGGAACTATAGCAAGTTCATCTCCATAAGCATAATTTGTATTGGCATCATGGCCACAAGCATAGCAATCATCAAGTACATCAAAACGGGATATTTCAAATGAATCAACGAGATCATAGCAATTATCATAGCATTCATCCTTTGGTAAGCAAGAAGGGACATTAAACAATGTATGAGTTGAAGAGTTACTCTCATTAGAAGGTGGGCACAGGTAGCTAATCCGTTCTTCCTTCGCTTGTTCTTCGCTCTCCTCATCATCCTTTTCATCCAATGAGCTCACAGTTTCATCAATTTCTTCTTCCATAGACTCCTGCAAAATATTTGTCTCTTCTTGGATAGCGGAGACATTCTCAATAAATACATCAATATCGTAGTTGCATTTATAATTCTCATAGCAATATTTAAGTATAGCAAAATTTTCAGGTCTATAAACTGAATTATCAAAATCTTCATACTTTTCAAACAAAGATTCAATTTCATAAGCACCCTCAAAAGCAACAAATTCTTCTATTCGTTCCACACCATAGTAATCATATATACCATTAGCATAAGAAGCCAAGGTTTCATTATCATTAAATCGGCATGAAAAGGGAAGGTGTGGAGCCTTCATCCTAGAGCAACAAGTATAATCATATCTTAAGCATAAATTCCAAGCATACCAATGCAACATATCAATTTGATCCCATAATAATTTCCCTTTTTGTGTCAAGTGATAATCCCTAAAGTATTCACGTTGATCCAATGTGTCTGCCATTATCAAGTTGAATGGGGTTTTCTCAGGATTATCAAAGTATTGCATAATATTTTTCACATAACGAGCATTGAGGGTTTTAGGAGGTTCCCCATCTCCATGAGTAGCAAGTACAACTATTTTTTTTTGGTATTTCATGTTCCATATCCATAACTAAAGATATAAAACAACTTATAACAGAAAATAAAATCTACTTAGTGATAAAGCAAACAAGCACACACAAGAATATTCACCCCATGCTATTGATCCCCGGCAACGGTGCCAGAAAAAGGTCTTGATAACCCACAAGTATAGGGGATCCTTTGTAGCCTTTTTCGATAAATAAGAGTGTCGAAACCAACGAGGAGCTGAAGGCAGAGCAAATATTCCCTCAAGTTCTATCGACCACCGATACAACTATACGCTCACTTAACGTTTGCTTTACCTAGAACAAGAATAAAACTAGAAGTACTTTGTAGGTGTGATAGGTTTGCAAGTAAATAAAGGACGTGAAAATAAAAGTTAGGTGCTGTTTAGATAAAGAAACAATTAAGTTTAGTAAAACGAGTGTGGATTAGTGGTGCTAGGATTTGCGGAATTGTCCCTTAGCAATTGACTACGTTGCTAGACCGATAGCAAGTTTTTATGTGGGAGAGGCCACTGCTAGCATGTCGTCCCTTACTTGGAATTCTATGCACTTATGATTGGAACTATTAGCAAGCATCCGCAACTACTAACGTTCATTAAGGTAAAACACCCAACCATAGCATTAAGATATATATTGGTCCCCCTTCAATCCCGTACATATCAATTTCTATGATTAGGCTGAAGCTGCTGTCACCCTTGCCCTCCAATGCATAGTCCTATCAACATACAACTAACCCTATGGTGTGATCCACACGTGCGCTCATATGATGGGAACCAAAGGATAGCAACACAACCACAAGCAAATTAAACCAACCATAGCAATTCACCAATTACCGATAGGACAACAAAAATCTACTCAGACATCATAGGATGGCAACATATCATTGGATAATAGTATGAAGCATAAAGCACCATGTTCAAGTAGAGGGTACAGCGGGTTGCGGGAGAGTGGACCGCTGAATATAGATGGGGGAAGGTGATGAAGATGTTGGTTAAGATGACGGAGTTGTTGGAGTAGATCGCCGTCACACGATGATTGCCCCGGCGGTGTTCCGACGCCACCGGGAGAGAGGGGGAGAGATGCCCCCTCCTTCTTCTTCTTCCATGGCCTCCCCCCTAGATGGGAGGAGGGTTCCCCCTCTGGTCCATGGCCTCCATGGCGGTGGTGGGGCGAGAGCCCCTCCGAGATTGGATCTGTCTCTCTGTTCTCTTCTGTTTCACGTTCCTGTTTTCTGGTCCTTCACCGTTTCTTAAATTCCCGGAGATCTGTAACTCCGATTGCGCTAAATTTTTTTACAAGATTTTTTCCATAAATTATCTTTCTTGCGCCCGAAGAAGGGTCCCAATCAACTTACTGGGAGGGCACAAGACACCTGGGCGCGCCAGGGGGTGCCCGGCGTGCCCTGGTGGGTTGTGGAGGCTGTGGGCCTCCGTTAGCGTTGATTCCACCTCCCAAAAATCATAAATATTCTAAAATAATTCTTCGTAAATTTTTATCATGTTTGGACTTCGTTTGACATGGATATTCTGCCAAACAAAAGATATGCAACAAACACGAACTGGCACTGGGCACTGGATCAATAGGTTAGTCCAATAAATCATATAAAATGTTGCCAAAAGTATGTGAAAGTTGTATAATATTGGCATGAAACAATAAAAAATTATAGATACGATGGAGACGTATCAAGTAGGGACCTATTATGAATAGCAAAGTCCGGCACCCCTACTCCACCTTGAACCTGAGGTCTACACACTTTAATTCAAGCAATTAGTGCAGGGCTCTTGTCCACCATTCCATATGTTCTTCATAGATATTGTAAGAGATATTTGTTGATCTGTTCAATCAAAGTTGCCGCAGAGCAAGTAAACACTTATAGAAAGTTGGCCAAGAGGAGAACACATATGTAATCATTTGCAATCTGTCATCATAGGATAGGAAGGTTGAGCAGGCAAAAAATTCTTCTTTTGGTTCTTTGCTCAAGGGAGTGAAGTCATCAATGTTTGGCTTGTTGATGCTCATTACATATTCTAGACAAGTAAAGGGAAAGAACCTTGCTAGCATCCCAAAGTGGTAGTGAGAATTTGCATTCCAGTTTCATACACATTGAATGACACCATGACTAATTTGTTGTAATTAACTTTTAAGCCGATGTGAGCAGCAAAGTGTAGGATGAGGTTTTTGATTTGCATAAACTAAGATTGAACAACAGGGATCACAATAATTGTGCAACCATCATATTAACGGAGATTTTAAGGTTTGAATCAATAGAGGTGCCAGGGTGAGCTTATTTACGGTTGCTTCACTAAGGACAGACTGTAAGAGATTTGCAGCAAGAACCAAGAGCATGGGAGATAGGGGATACCCTTGTATGACCCCTCTTTTGTCATGGAACTTGGCACCCAATTCAGAAGAACCAAAAAAATACGAGAGCTGGAAAATCATGTTGATCCATTGAATCCATTTCTCACAAAAAAACTCAGCAAGAATGTCAAGAATTGTGATGTATTCACTCAAAATCCATGCAACCCTGATTTGTCAATCATCTAATGGTTTTAGGAGTATCTCGGAGGCGTGCAACTCAAAGACAACCTAAAAACTAACAATTTAGCTTAGCTTTTGCTTTTAAAGAGTGAGAAATTTGAGCATGAACAATGTGACTATGTTTGTGCGCGCTCATATGTGTGGGTGTGTGTGTGCCTCGATGTTCTTCTTAACCTTCGCTCCAGGACAAAACACAATGAATTTAATCTCAACTTCCAATATATGCATACTAATTATGGTCTCACCATTTTGTTGAGGAACATCCCAGATCCCACTAATAATAGACTGGTTGAAATACGGTTCTTGATAGAAGATATATATTATGGCTCACATGCACATGTCAAGTGGCAATAAATGTAGGTTGTTGTATGCTTTAAATTTAGAAAAATGATCATGACCTAGAAAAATATATCTCGTTCTATTCTCATACCAAGTGTTTGTAGTAGGGTAACACAAGGTACTACAGAAAATAAAGTTATGAATAAGCTTGGATGAATTATATGCTTTCTTGAGAAAAAAGTCGGCTGGAAATTAGGTGCTTCATCAGTTGGAGTAAAAATTACCCACAAACTTCTTCTTCCAATGGAATGGAGTAGACTAGAAGGATTTATGATACAATTAGAGTCATCCAATAGTTACATAGGGATCGCTTGGTTCTCTTCCAGTTGACCACTACAATAAAACCATTGAGTTGAGCATGTGTCATAACAAGTGTTAGGAATTCTCTTGAATCCTCCTCATTCCCAAATAGTTGTAATGAACTACTGATGAAGGAAGTACGCACGGGATTTCTTAATGATAATTAGGAAAAATCTCAGAAGCACTTTCATAGCTTGGTGGATATCCAATGTATGAAGCTAACAATGCTCTCGTAGTCTATCCAAGCAAGTCCATACTGGGGAAATGATAGTTATATCCGGAAGAACTTCCTTGGATGGAGGAAAGAGAACCTTTTTCCAGGACATTTTTCCTTATGTAAGAGAAAGGCAGTAGGTTAAGACCCCCTTTCTAGCTATCTACACTTTCGCAAAATGGGGCTCCTCTAACATGCCTTGTCCCCGCATAAACTCATATCCCCTTTCTAGGTTAAGACTCCTCGAAAAAAATTGTATTCTGAATGGCTTTGATCTTTCTCTTTTGGGGCATTGGTTAGTAGTAGCATTTCTATCTTTATACATGCTCATCAACACATGACATTCTTTGATATATATTTAATTGTGCAGTGAGTTGTCTGGAAGTTTAGTGGACCGAGAAAGAAAGGGAGATATAGTTCAACTGAAGATGCAATCCATGCACTAGAATTGGGGTGTCGATGTTTAAGGAGGTACTGATAATGTTGGCCCACTCCAAAATGATTGATTCATGCATGAATTTGGGATCCTGCCCTACTCATCACACCCGTTTCATTCAATAGGCAGCTTGACATGCCTTGGGGCCTGGAGCTGATCAGAGATGTTGCTTTCTATTCAATAAGTTGCGCCTGGAAAAAAAGCCGTCAGAGATGTTTTTCTGGTGCCACTCATTTCGAATAAAAAGAGTGAATGCATCCTGAATTTCAAGGAAAATGTTTACTTACCTTTGTTGGTGGTGGGCAAAGGATGGTGTCAAGGATATTTTTTATAAACTTGGTCAAACTTCGTAGAATTTAAGTTCTGAGAAAAATCTATATGCACTACATTATGGAACAGAGGGAGTACTACTTACTTTCTAGGAACATTGAGTGTGATCATCTGTTAGGTCATGTTTATGCGCGTTAGAACACTGAGCATGCTAGTTTCATGAGACATTGCTAGCTTTCTACGTAGAGATGCAAGAGGGTGGACTTAGATCAGGAGGAAAAGGTGAAGTTGTGAGCCACTGCACTAAATGGTCAATGGTTTAACCATGTTGGGGTCAGTGGTACTGGATCGATCTAGCCTGCTAGCACTCTTCTGTTTATTAGGAGCGACACCTCTTGTTCGATCCGTCCTTCTACTTTCCCTAGGCGTCTCATTCGAAAAAAAAAAATGCATGCACGCTATCATGCATGTGTTGCATGTTGCGTCAACGAGACCAAATTGGAGCGCGTTCTTCCGGTGCCACTTACTGGGGCACTATTTCCAAATGAGTTTGTGCATGTTAACAGTCAAAACATTTTCCATGTCGTGCATTGACCTGGATACATGTATGTCTCAATTTTATGGCTGCATCCTAGTCGATATGATGGGGGAGAGGAAACATACATCAGATAGTTAGGCGATCAAGATGTGTTGCAGCAGGCTTGGGTAACAGAATAAGTAGACAATAACCAAAGAGATAGGAAAGTCACGATAGCTGATCATTCGTAGGCAGGGACTGCTACCCATGTACTGAATGAGCAGGAGGTTAGTCGATATGCATGGAGAGAGAAAATATGGGTTTATTTATTGTTTTGCGGGAGAAATATGAGTTTATTTTGTCTTTGTTGTAGAAATATGGGTTTTTTCAATCTATAACATGAAGAACGAGAATTGGTGGATCGCATAATTAAATGAGTTTTTTGTGTGTGATTAGCACAGTACAAGAGTAAAAATGGCAATATACACCTATCATGTATTTTTGCTTGCAGATGAATACATTGTTCCTTGAAGGATGGAGGAATCTCCATTTCTTTACTAACCACCATTTGGAAATTGTGTTCCTCGTTTGCTCAACCAATATACCCCCAATGTAAACCGTGAAAGAACCCATACGCTTCATACACACTCATCGTCGAAGATGTTCTTCTGATGAAGCAGTGAACACTCCTAGAGAAAACGAAGCTACGTGACGGGACCAGTAGTGTGCACTAGGTGTCTGGAGGAATGGAAAACATTGTTGATGATGTTCTTATGCCACTCATTCCAAGCTTCAAAGAAGTGCACACACATTGCCACACATAAGCATGTGACGCCTTGAGTTGACATGGACTGCTTTCACACACTTTTCTACTTCAAATCGATTTATTGCGGTATTTGGTGTTAAAGAATTACAAACATCTAGGAGAGGAACAGGATTGAAGAAAAAAAAAACAATCTTGTTACTTGCCACGCATACACGAGAGTGCCCAGCCCTGCCATGTGAGGTAAGACCGTAAGAGATGACACAGGCTTATATGTATATAAATAACTTTCGTATGTGATACTAAAACAGCTGGTCCACACATTTATCACCAGCTGAAAATTTTCTCAGTCCATATATACTTGTTGGGTGACATGTGCACGCTCAATTTTTTCTGTGCATACAACACACGCCATGATTGCTCCTCTTTTAATTGGTTTCACCTACAAAGGCCATGGAGCAGTCTCCATCGACGCAAGGTGCAACTCACGCGTGTTCTTTTCCTTTTGGACAGTGTGACTCACGCGTCCACACCTTTCTTGGGAGGTCGGAATGAGTGGCATCAGAAAAACATATCCAACAACTTGGTCTCTTCGCAGATAACGTCTGTCTACTCTCTTTAGTAGTTCTCCCTGCCTTTGGTGTTGTACGGTTCAGGCTGCAAGTGTCACTATTCACTGTAGCCCCGGACTCCCGCGTATGCTCGCAGTCGGGTGATGGTGCCAGCTCTGGAGTTCGATGACGTGTCCGGGGTATTGCCTCGGTCTGATTCGTTCAACGGCAAAGGCTTCGTCTTTATTGGCAAGCCACCTTGGAGGTCCGCAAAGCTGCATATCAGCAATAGAGCCGCTTCGAGCTCGGGTGTGGAGGTGATCCGTCATTTTCTCCTTTGGTGGCTGCTATGGTGGTGCCAGAGACAGGTGACGGACGTTGGTGACAAGCTCAGAGGATTCTTCAGTCTTGTTTGTAATTTTACTTCTTGGCTGGTGTTCCTGTGTGCAAAAGCTAGCGTTCTGCTGTCTTTTCAGTTTTGTCAGGTTAGTATGTACGTGGCTTGTACTATGACCCTTATAACATAAATGAGACACGTTTTACCACGAAAAAAAGAGAGGGACAGATAGCTCCTGTCGGTGTTCGCGACAGCCCACAAGGCATACGTGGATATTAAGCAGCGTCACCCCTTGCCCACATAATCCCGCATGTAAACTACTATACAAATGTACAAAGATTCACAAACTTGTCATGCCCTGTATTCAAACAGGCGCAAAAGTCAATACGTGAAATAAATCTCATGAGATAAAAACACATGGACATCTCACGAGATAGCAGAAAAGAACTTGAAACTAAATTTTAAAAAAATAAAAATAAATGCATGCGTGTTTGCACATAATTCTGAATTCCGAAGAGGTCCACAAAATCTTCGAGAGAACTGCTAGGTGGACAGCCCGGGCTTCCACCTGCATGGCTGCACTCCAATGTCCATGCTTAAGCCAGATCTGTGCCGCTTTATATACATAATAGAGTTGTCAAGAGAGAAACTGCAATAGTCCAGGTAGAAGCAACTATTAATCTCAGTACAAGACGCTCTGAGTGGCTGTCATTACAGAAACGTATAGAGCATAATGTTTCTTTCAGAGTGAACAATGCCAAAAACTAGTTTAACATTTCGTTTCGAACAATGTATAGAACTGCTGCAAATTTATATTTCTCTCCTGTCTCTTTTCTTATTTGCTCCTCAGGAACGAGACCCAGCAAGGAGCACGCGTTGCCCGCGACCACAAGCAAGCAGCGCAGCGGCGAGTAAATACAAATTTACTACTCCCTTCCATCCGTGGGAAAAATCTATGTTTTATCTAATCACCAAGTCGACCAAACCACATTTTTCCCCCCATCATTGGACAAAGGTAGTTTCTATATTACTGCTTCCTTCCAGAATCTCTTTATTTATGCCTAACCAGCCATTTGATCCTTCATATCTCTCCTCCTCTCTGAATTTCTAGATGAACAGTCACTAGTAGAAAACAGGGCTTTGGTCCAGGCCAGCCCAGCCCATTAGTCCCGGTTCAGTCAGGAACCGGGACACATGGGGGCATACGTCCCGGTTCGTGCGCCCAGGGGGCCGGCCGGGGCTCGTGGGGCATTGGTCCCGGTTCGTCTGGACCCTTTGGTCCCGGTTCCAGACACGAACCGGGACCAATGGGCCTCGCTCCTGGCCCACATCCATTGGTCCCGGTTCGTGGCTGGAACCGGGACCAACCTTTGGTCCCGGTTCCAGCCACGAACCGGGACCAATGTTGTGCCTATATATACCCCTCGCCCGCCAGCAGAGCACTTCACTACTCTGTTTTTTCTGGCCGGCGAGGGGAGGTGTTTGTGGTGCTCTAGCTCACCTCCTATGCACATGAGGTGTTCGATGAAATGTCCGAGCAACACTACTTAAGCTTTCTCCTCTCCAAACTCAACCTTCAAGCTTCATTTTCCCCAAGATTTGTCTAGGTTTAGCGGTCCGTCACGTCCCGTCCCCGTCTTCACCGCCGTCGATCGCCCGCGCCGATCTCGTCGCCGGCATAACCGTGGTGAGCCTCTTGTTCTTATCTTCTTTCTAAAAGAAAAAAATTCTTACTTGTATGATTTACATAGATACTTGTATAATTTTCTTACTTTTATTATTGTTTGTTATTATATAGTGCGATGGTTTTGGTATCCGCCCCCGTCGGCCCTCGTCCTGTCTATGATTCGGATGTGGTATATATTATATTTTATAACTATTTGGTTCATTTGTTGTTTATGACAATTATGCCGACCAACGTGACAAAATTCCAACCGACCCTATTGTCGAGAGGTTAAATTTAGTTGAAGAAGAAAATAATTACTTGAAGGAAAAATTGAAAAAAATTGAGGAGGAGAAGATGATATTGGAGTTGCATGTTGCGGATGTCGTCGATGATCACAAGATCAAGATGGATGCAATGCGCTTCAAGATTAGAAAGTATAGAAAATATGCCATTCATACCGAGGCTTGGTATCATTATGCCGTTGGATCAATTGTTACCTTGGTTGCGATTATGATCGCATTTGTTGTTGCATTGAAATGTTTTACATAGTTTCAATAATGTATGGTTTAATTAGATGCTCTGAAGAGCTATATGTTGTTCAATGAGAACTATGTATGTACTTTGGTTTTAATGTGATGATGAACTTCTATTAATTTGGTCACTTATCTGTTCATGATGTTTTGTAATGGTTTTTGACACACTTAATTATATATAATGCACGCAGATGAACCGGCAATGGATGTACGGTGACAGACGCACCTCCGAGTACATTAAGGGCGTGCATAATTTTCTCGAAGTGGCTGAGGCAAACAAGCAGAATGGTTTTATGTGTTGTCCATGCCCTATATGTGGGAATACGAAGTCTTACTCTGACCGGAAAATCCTTCACACCGACCTGCTTTATAAGGGTTTCATGCCACACTATAATGTTTGGACCAGGCACGGAGAAATAGGGGTTATGATGGAAGACAGCGAAGAAGAAGAGGACGATGACAACTATGTGCCTCCTGAATACGATGATGCTGCAACGGGGGAAGCTGAAGATCAAGAGGAACCAGACGATGTGCCCGATGATGATCTCCGCCGGGTCATTGTTGATGCAAGGAGACAGTGCGAAAGTGAAAAGGAGAAGCTGAAATTCGATCGCATGTTAGAGGATCACCAAAAAGGGTTGTACCCCAATTGCGAAGATGGCAACACAAAGCTCGGTACCGTACTGGAATTGCTGCAGTGGAAGGCAGAGAATGCTGTGCCTGACAAAGGATTTGAGAAGCTACTGAAAATATTGAAGAAGAAGCTTCCAAAGGATAACGAATTGCCCGACAGTACGTACGCAGCAAAGAAGGTCGTATGCCCTCTAGGATTGGAGGTGCAGAAGATACATGCATGCCCTAATGACTGCATCCTGTACCGCGGTGCGTACGAGGATTTGAACGCATGCCTGGTATGCGGTGCATTGCGGTATAAGATCAGACGAGATGACCCTGGTGATGTTGACGGCGAGCCCCCCAGGAAGAGGGTTCCTGCCAAGGTGATGTGGTATGCTCCTATAATACCACGGTTGAAACGTCTGTTCAGAAACAAAGAGCATGCCAAGTTAATGCGATGGCACAGAGAGGACCGTAAGAAAGACGGGAAGTTGAGAGCACCCGCTGACGGGTCGCAGTGGAGAAAAATCGAGAGAAAGTACCGGACTGAGTTTGCAGGTGACCCAAGGAACGTATGGTTTGGTTTAAGCGCGGATGGCATTAATCCTTTCGGGGAGCAGAGCAGCAATCACAGCACCTGGCCCGTGACTCTATGTATCTATAACCTTCCTCCTTGGATGTGCATGAAGCGGAAGTTCATTATGATGCCAGTACTCATCCAAGGCCCTAAGCAACCCGGCAACGACATTGATGTGTACCTAAGGCCATTAGTTGAAGAACTTTTACAGCTGTGGAATGGAAACGGTGTACGTGTGTGAGATGAGCACAGACAGGAGGAATTTGACCTGCATGCGTTGCTGTTTGTAACGATCAATGATTGGCCTGCTCTCAGTAACCTTTCAGGACAGACAAACAAGGGATACCACGCATGCACGCACTGTTTAGCTGACACCGAAAGTATATACCTGGACAAATGCAGGAAGAATGTGTACCTGGGGCATCGTCGATTTCTTCCGACCAACCATCAATGTCGAAAGAAAGGCAAGCATTTCAAAGGCGAGGCAGATCACCGGAAGAAGCCCGCCATGCGTACCGGTGATCACGTACTTGCTATGGTCAATGATTTACACGTAATCTTTGGAAAGGGTCCCGGCGGACTATCTGTTCCGAATGACGTTGAGGGACGCGCTCCCATGTGGAAGAAGAAATCTATATTTTGGGACCTACCCTACTGGAAAGACCTAGAGGTCCGCTCTTCAATCGACGTGATGCACGTGACAAAGAACCTTTGCGTGAACCTGCTAGGCTTCTTGGGCGTGTATGGAAAGACAAAAGATACACCGGAAGCACGGGAGGACCTGCAACGTTGGCACGAAAAAGACGGCATGCCTCCAAAGCAGTATGAAGGTCCTGCCAGCTACGCTCTTACCAAAGAAGAGAAGGAAATCTTCTTTGAATGCCTGCTCAGTATGAAGGTCCCGTCTGACTTCTTGTCGAATATAAAGGGAATAATAAATATGGCAGAAAAAAAGTTTCAGAACCTAAAGTCTCATGACTGCCACGTGATTATGACGCAACTGCTTTCGGTTGCATTGAGGGGGCTTCTACCGGAAAATGTTCGATTAGCCATTGTGAAGCTATGTGCATTCCTCAATGCAATCTCTCAGAAGGTGATCGATCTAGAAATCATACCAAGGCTACGGAGTGATGTGGCGCAATGTCTTGTCAGTTTCGAGCTGGTGTTCCCACCATCCTTCTTCAATATCATGACGCACGTCCTAATTCATCTAGTCGACGAGATTGTCGTTCTGGGCCCCGTATTTCTACACAATATGTTCCCCTTTGAGAGGTTCATGGGAGTCCTAAAGAAATATGTCCGTAACCGCGCTAGGCCAGAAGGAAGCATCTCCATGGGCCATCAAACAGAGGATGTCATTGGGTTTTGTGTTGACTTCATTCCTGACCTTAAGAAGATTGGTCTCCCTCAATCGCGGTATGAGGGGAGACTGACTGGAAAAGGCACGCTAGGAGGGGACTCAATAATATGCAGGGACGGGCATTCTTAATCTCAAGCACACTACACAGTTCTACAGAACTCTACCTTGGTGACCCCGTATGTCGATGAACACAAGAACATTCTGCGCTCCAAACACCCGGAGCAGTGTGACGACTGGATTACATGTGAACACATCAGGACTTTCGGCAGTTGGTTGAAAACACATCTCAGAGGTGACAACACTGTTTCTGATGAGCTGTACTCGTTGTCCAGGGGACCATCTTCGACTGTATTGACTTACAAAGGATACGAGATAAATGGGAATACATTTTACACGATTGCCCAAGATCAAAAGAGCACTAACCAAAACAGTGGTGTCCGCTTTGATGCAGCAACCAAGAGGGGAAATGACACATATTATGGTTACATAGTGGACATATGGGAACTTGACTACGGTCATGATTTTAAGGTCCCTTTGTTTAAGTGCAAATGAGTCAATCTGTCAGGAGGCGGGGTACAGGTAGAGCCACATTACGGAATGATAACAGTGGATCTGAACAATCTTGGGTACACAGACGAACCATTCGTCCTAGCCAATGATGTGGCGCAGGTTTTCTATGTGAAGGACATGTCTACCAAACCGAGAAAAAGAAAAGATAAGGAAGCGAATACATCATACGATGAGCCAAAGCGCCACATAGTTCTTTCAGGGAAAAGAGACATCGTGGGAGTGGAGGGTAAGACAGACATGTCTGAAGATTATGAAAAGTTTCATGAAATTCCTCCCTTCAAAGTCAAGGCTGACCCAAGCACCCTGTTAAGCGATGAAGAATATCCATGGTTACGGCGCAATAAGCAAAGGACACAAGCGAAGAAAAAATGAAGACAGATGAAGTCAGAAAGGGTTGAAAATTGATGATGTGGCTTTGAATGGTTCATTTTGAGCACACAAAAAGTCTGGAGTTCAAATCAGTTCAAAAAAATGAAATCCCTTTGTAACAGGTGAGTTTTTGTCCGAAACCCTGATACTTCGAAAGAGATTGTCCATTTTGTACACGAAGTGCATCCAGTTTTTGCCGTAACCCCCTCAACTTTTTAGCACATGCTATGTGGGTGAAATGATGATATCATGCTCATTTTCAATCTCTTCAGAGTTCATTTGAAGTGCTTTTCAACTTTTTAAACCTCTTGTATTATTGAAACTAAAATTATATAAAATTTATGCAACTAAAATTATCAAAGTATTTTCTCTTCAAAACATTAAAAGAAAAAGAATTTTCATAAAATAAATAAAAAAAGCAAAAAAGAAAATAAAATAAATAAGTAGAAACAAAATAAAATAAATAAGTAGAAACAAAATAAACTTTAATAAATAAGTAGAAACAAAATAAAATAAAATAAAATTTAATAAAATAAATAAAAATAGCAACAGTAAGTATTTTGTTGTAAGTAGAAACAAAATAAAATAAATAAAGCAACAAAGAAAACAAAATAAAAATAAAAAAAGTGTCGCCTACTGGGCCACCACGGCCTGAATACGACTAGAAACCCAACCATGGGCCAGGATTCAGGCCCGCAGCAGGCCCAGTAGGCCCACAGGCACATAGTGTGAGTTTAGCCCGAAAGCCTGCAGTGGAGGAGCTCGAGAGGTGGGCGCAGCAGCGCTTATAAACCACTCTCGAGCTCTCTCAACTAGCGGGTGGGACTAAATTTTGGCCGCGACGCGGCAGCACAAGGCTTTTGTCCCGGTTGGTGGCACCAACCGGGACTAAAGGGGTGCATTGGTGTACCGGTTCGTGCACCAACCGGACCAATGCACGCCCTTAGTCCCGGTTGATGCCACCAACCGGGACCAAAGTTCCCTGCTTCCCGCCCTTTGGGCTGCTGAAAGAGACCTTTGGTCCCGGTGGTGGCACCAACCGGGACTAAAGGGGTCTTAGTCCGGTTGGTGTCACGAACCGGGTACCAATGCTTCGTGTATATAAGCAAGAATTGTGAAAATTTTCAGTTTCATCGCAGTTCCCCGACGCCGCCAGGTGCCCCGACGCCCGTGCCCTGCCCGCCCCCGCCCACGCTGCAGCGCGTCCAGCCCAGCCACGCGTACGATCTTCCGCGCCACCGAGCGCGCCCGGTCCGCGCCCCTGCGGGCCGGCCCGCCCCACCGTGCGTCCTCCCGGCCGTCGCTCCGCCGCCCCTGAGGCGCCCGTCGCGCCCCGCCCGCCCCCACCGCCCCCCCGTCGCGCCCCCGCCGTCGCCCTCGCTGGGCCGCCGCGCCCGGTCTGTGTATATGATGATTTTTTTCATAGTTATATGATGAATTTTTTTTCATATATATATAATGTATATGTATGTAGTGGCTATATGTATTTGGATGTTCCTATATGTATTAATAATTTTGTTCAGAGATTCTTTGTTCATTATGTATTTTTTTGTTCATATGTGTTTAATTTTTTGTTCATATATGTATTTTTTTTCATACATTTTTTTCCATGATATAGTATGTGGCTATGTATGTATAGATGGATCATTTTTTTCCATGTATGTATGCGTTGTCGATATCCACCCCTCCCGATAACCTTTTTTTTCCTTGTATTGTATGTCGTTGTCGATATACCCCCCCCCCGATAACTTCAACATGAGGGGGGAGGGTCGATTATACCCCTTCCCCGATAACATTTTTTTATATGTATGGCTATATGTATGTCGTTGTCGATATAGCCCCCTCCCGATAACTTTGACATGAGGGGGGGGGGTCGATATACCCTCCCCCCGATAACATTTTTTTCTAAGTTACTAAGGTAAAATGTTCACCCCCTCTCGATTACACCCTCCCCGATAACTTCAACATGAGGGGGGGGGGTCGATATACCCCTTCCCCGATAACATTTTTTTAATATGTAGTGGCTATATGTATGTCGTTGTCGATATAGCCCCTCCCCGATAACTTTGACATGAAGGGGGGGGGGGTCGATATACACCCCTCCCCGATAACATTTTTTTCTAAGTTACTAAGGTAAAATGTTCACCCCCCTCCGATATACCCCCTCCCCGATAACTTCAACATGAGGCGGGAGGGTCGATATACCCCTTCCCCGATAACATTTTTTTATATGTATGTGGCTATATGTATGTCGTTGTCGATATAGCCCCTCCCCGATAACTTTGACATGAGGGGGGGGGGGGTCGATATACCCCTTCCCGATAATATTTTTTTTCTAAGTTACTAAGGTAAAATGTTCAACCCCCTCTCGATATATACCCCTCCCCGATAACTTCAACTAGGAGGGGGGTCGATAGATCCCTTCCCGATAAACATTTTTTTATATGTTTGTGGCTATATGTATGTCGTTGTCGATATAGCCCCTCCCCGATAACTTTGACATGAGGGGGGGGGTCGATATACCCCCTCCCCGATAACATTTTTTTTCTAAGTTACTAAGGTAAAATGTTCACCCCCCTCTCGATATACCGGGCGACGAACTCTCGAGGCCACCCAAACCCTAGAAAAAAAGCGTTGTCGATCTCCTACCCCCTCCCGCCCCTACCCGACAAACTCTCGAGGCCACCCAAACCACTAGAAGATAACTCTGGTAACTTCGACATGAGGGGGGACGTCGATCAACCCCCTCTCGCCACCCCAAACCCTAGAAGAGTTGTCGAGGCCACCCCAAACCATAGAAGCGTCGAGCTAGCTAGGTCTACGTTTGCACTAATATATCCATCTGTCATGTTTGTATATTAATTGCCATGTTGTAATATTTGCAGAAACTATGGAGCACCGAGACATCGAAGCAGAACAGTTGTTGGGGGACATAATCCTCGGCGGAGGTGATATCTTGTCGTATCTCAACGACACCGATGGTCTGGAAGGAGCGGGTGAAGCAGGCTCCGGTGATCGAACAATGGAGGTGGAAGGACATGATTATGATGGCTCCGATGAGCAAACGGAGGAAGGAGCTGTTGCAAAGTCCGGCGAGGTATATATATTAATTAAGCCTGTGCTGACTAGCTAATTGATGCATTAATTGTTTTGGTATGTACACATATTAACTCTCTTCTTTCTTCTTTTCTAGCCCTCCGGATCGAGCCAAACTTCAGTAACGAGACGAGGCCCGAAGAAAAGGTTGCGCCAGGATGAAAGGTTCACGATCACAGCAATCAAGGGCGATGGCCAACCGATTGAACCCAGCCGGACCAAGGAAGCATTTTCTGCTCAGTGCGGGGTTCTTGTTAGGGACATGGTCCCGATCAGCATCCACCAATGGAATAAGCCTAAGAGCGAAGACCCTCAAGTGTCTTTTGTCAACGATAGACAGAAAGATGATCTTTGGACCGCGCTGAAGGCAAATTTCACCCTACCGCCAGAGGAGGATCCGGATAAGCCAGTTATAGAGCCATTGGTCAAGGCTCATGCTCTTAAGAAGATGGCAGATCTATTCAGGAGGTGGAAGAATGAGTTGAAATCAATGTTTGTCGACAAAGGGAAGACTCCAAAATTCACCGGCCGATTTGAGAAGATAAGAGATCACTGGCCCGCATTTGTGGCCCACAAGACATCGGAGAAGAGTAAGAAGATGTCAGCGACAAACAAGAAAAATGCTGCAAAGAAGGAGTATCACCATCGCACGGGGTCAGGTGGCTACCTCAAAGCCCGGCCGTTGTGGGACAAGGCTGAGAAGGACCTGCTTGATAAAGGGGTCGAACCAGAGACATTGAACTGGCCAGACCGTTCAAGGACTTGGTTCTTTGGGGTTGGGGGAACCTTGGACCCTGAAACAGGGAAGTGCCATTGGACGAAGGAGCAACTTGAAATACCCGTCAAGAAGCTTCAGAAGTATATCGCCGCAGCGCAGAAAGGGACATTCGTTCCCGACAGAGAGAACGACGAGCTCACACAGGCCCTCGGGAATCCTGAGCACCCAGGACGAACACGAGGCACGGCAGGCTCCGTTGCGTGGAAGGTTGGGTTTCCCAGCGCAGGCGGTTACAAAACCCGGGAGAGGAGGAGGAAAGTGGAGCAGACGGAACTGCAGTCGCTGAATGCAAGGGTACGAGCGCTAGAGGAACAAGCACTACTAGTTCAGAGCCAGCGACCTGCCGGAGCTACCCCAGAAGCTCAGCGGAGAAGCAGCGTGGCTTCCACCGAGGTCCTTCAGCAGCCTGACTTCATGGCTCCCAGCTACCCCGTGGATGCTATCACGGAGGCTCAAGATTGCCACCTTATGACGCAATGGCAGCACCTCAAAGTCAAGGCGGCTGTCGGCTCTGTTACACCTCCTCAACCCGGCGCAACTTTTCACTGCCTTCCGATTCCACAAGGCTATGCTGTTGTGATGGTTGATGAAATAACGGAGGGATTTGAGGAGCTCCAGCTTGACCACCCTACCGGTGAAGGGGAGACTCAGCTGGGTCTTGCTCTGAAGACTCCATGTCTATGGCGGAAGGAGCTCATCAACCTTCCAAACTGGACGCCTCCGCCTCCTCCTCCGGCGAGTCAGAACACTCCGCCTCCTCCTCCGCCTCCTCCTCTGGCGAGTGATCAGGGCACTCCGCCTCCTTCTCCGGCTGCTTCAGCGCGTGGCGGCACTCCGCCTCCTTCTCCGCCTGCGTCGGCGCGTCCGAGCAGCCCGCCTCCTTCTCCGCCTCGTCAGCAACAGCGGAAGATAGCCGCCGCCGCTCCGGCTGCTCCGGCGCGTCGTAGCACTCCGCCTCCTTCTCCGCCTTGTAAGCAACGAAGGAAGACAGCCGCAGCCACTCCGACTGCTCCGGCGTCTAGCAATACAGCCAGAGGCGGGAGGCAATACAGATTCGGTCCGACTCTCACGCCTCTAGAGAAGTTACCATACGAGATGACCGACGAGGAAAACGCAGAGATCTGTCAAGCCCAAGTGAGGGACTTTTTTGCAAAGAAAAATCCACCTCCGGAGGAGAAGATGGATCCGGTGAAATTGAAGCGCACTGTGAAGAACCTGAAGCGACCACCACCGCCTTCGCCGGATGACAACCATGTCCGCGCTCTTAAAAAGGCAGTGGAAGGAGCGCGCCGGTCGGGAACTACTTCAAGTGACAAAAGGTTACAAGAACGAAGAAGTGGGAACAAAATTCCCGAGCTCGGCGAACAGGCAAACCAATCGTGCCCCCCGCTCAAGGTGTCTAGCGATATCGTCGCAAATCTGCCGGGGATACTGCCCGGTACCAATCCTGGTGATTACCTGCCCGACGATGCACATTTTGATACAATGGAGGTGGACGAACACAAATACCAGTACGGGAAGCCTCTCGTCAGACCTGGTGATCCTCCTCTAACAACGATGATGCGAAGATTCCATAAGTGGTACATGGACACCTGCAAGTCTGGGAAGGATATTTTGACACTGAGAGTTAAAGAGGAGCACGACCTCGTTGGAATTGATCTGTTGTCTGTTCCATTTGAGCAGTTCTTCCAGTTTTTCAATCAAAAGGACCTCGATAAAATAATCATCACTTGCTACTGTCTGTAAGTACTATACTTCTGTAATTAAGTCTCTATATATAGCTCAGCTCTTTCATTGCATGTATATATAATTATCCTCACTATATTATGCAGATTGAAGATTGTCGAATGCAGAAATGCACAAATCTATGATATTGGGTTCATTAACACAAATCTCATAGATGAATGGACGGTTACATATCATGCGAAAGAAACCGAGGCCAACTTGCTACAATCGTTGCTTAAAAATCAAAACAAAGATAAAATACTCTTTCCTTACAACTTCAAGTGAGTGTTACTGTCTTCTGCATATTCGGTTTCCCTTATTACTCGAGGTTATAGTAATGTAATTGATGAGTTATGCATGCGTGCGCAGCTTCCACTTTATTCTCCTAGAGATTAAGCTTGAACAGGGACTAGTAACCGTCTTAGACTCAAGACGAAAAGATCCCAAGGAGTATGCGGCCATGACTGAAATGCTCAAGAAGTAAGTTCAATCGATCATTATCGCACCATATCGGCAACTTTGTTCATTTCCTGATATCAAGTAATTATTTTCTTTGTCTCGCAGGGTTTGGAAAGTGTTCACCGCAGAAGTTCCGGGACTGCCGGGGGATCTGCGATTTACACACCCGAAAGTAAGTACTACTAGCTAGTTCCGCGAATCTCCCATTGATTCTAGCTAGTTTCATCAATACCATTTATAATGCTTGATTATCAGTTTGATTGACCTCTATTTCTCGTAAAGTGGTTGTGGCAGGAAGGCGGGAATAATTTTTGTGGATACTATGTTTGCGAGTACATCTACAACGCAACGACCTCTAAGCGGGGCTACTCTGAAAAACAATATGAAGTGCGTAAGCAATAATATTCACAATTTTATTTTATTACCATCATTTGTGTTGAGTTTCATTCATATATATGTATTGACCCCCTTCTTCAAATTAGATTTGGTAGATGCGAGATGAACTCCTACCACAAGATCGCTTAAAGGCAATTCAAGAGGAATTGGCTGGATTCTTTCTTGACCACGTCATCAATCCAGCCGGAGAATACCATGTGGAACTTGACATCAGATGTTAGGGATCTTATATTGTATATATGTAGCTAGTAGCGTCGGATAGATATACGAAAACTTGTTGTTCGACCAATCTCTCGGAGAAGGAGGAGGTCGAACACTTCTCTCTGTATATGTTCATGACGATCTTGTGTACTTAATGGTTTCCTTCTTTTGCTTACTAGCTAGCGTGTCGAGTCCTCTCTATACGTATAGTATGTAGCGTCGACCACGCACTGAGATAAGAGAGGACACTTCTCTCTATTAGCTAGCTAACACAATATATGAAACCCCTAAATAACCCTACAAAACCCCTAAACCCCCCCCCCCTTCAAAAAAAAAAACAAAAACCCCAGCTCCTGAGCTGCTGACACGTGGATGATCTTTGGTCCCGGTTGGTGTTACCAACCGGGACTAAAGGCCCTCCTCTCTGTGCTCGCCGCATCGGCCACGTGGAGCCCCATCTGTCCCGGTTCGTATAAGAACCGGGACTAAAGATGTTGGGCTTTAGTCCCGACCCTTTAGTCCCGGTTCCCGAACCGGGACAAATGGACCTTATGAACCGGGACAAATGGGCCTTTTTCTACTAGTGAGTTACAAACCAGCCTAGCTGGAGTCTCAATTTCTGTATGTAGGTTCTCTTTTTTTATTTGAAAAAGGAGGATAACCCTCGGCCTCTGCATCAGATTGATGCATGCAGCCAATGTAGGTTCTCAATTGACAGTCACACATGTGGTTGCAGTACATCAGCTGAAAAAGTATTACCATGTACTATCAACAGACTGAGAGGTAAGGAGTTGAAGCTATAAATAGGGAGATAGAGAACTGTCTCAGCCAATTCAGTCCAAGCATCAATTCATATTGTTCAACCGCATAGGGCATGAAAGGGATTCTTCTTCTTCGCCCGACAGATACACCACGTCATGAATTTTATCATCTCTAGAGCTCACCAATTTTTTTTGAAAAACACATATTTATTAAATAGTTAAAAAAGATTATTACAATCACTCATTACAACTTTCGCCACGTGCGGAACACTATTAAGAAGAATCCCATTGGAGCTACTAATAAAACTAAACTTCGCAATCTCATGTGTCACCCCATAGCCAAGGCGATTAATTTTCACAATTTTAAAATTCTTGATCATCCTGGAGATAATCAAAGCCTCTTTGTTCAGATCAATGAAAGGAAGACCTGTCAAACTTCTCATTTGCATGGAAAGAACTTACGAACGCACAGTCAGTCTCCAAAACAATAGACTGTTGGAGGGTAATAACGATATAAAGGTCTGCGAGGCAGGCACGGAGCTTAGCTTCATTCATGTTGGTACACCGGCCAATAAAGTGTCACCGGGAAATGATAACTTCACCTGACGAGTTTCTAACAACCACAGCCCCACACTGGCGGCATTAATACTCTCCACAAAATTGGCGTCAACATTGATCTTGATATAATCAGCAAATGGAGGTTCCACAACACATGATTTTTCAATGGTGCATTATCTGCTATAACTCCTCCCACCCTTCCCTTACCTTTGTTACTAGAATCCAACTCAATAGTATCATGGCAGGACATGAAAGTGGACCAATAATTGTCCACAAAATTTGCTGACCCGGTGATGGATTTCTTTCCCTTTCCAAAAATTAAGTAATTTCTCAAGTGTCAGGCATTCCAGAAGAGAAATAACATTTGCTGAGCTCACAATAATTTGATTTTGGATACCACGCTTTGAATTTCTGTGGTACTATGTCGTTACGAATTAGTGTTGGAGTGTTAAGTACTAGTCAGCACTCATATATGAGTGCATCACCACCGCCTTTTTCCACAACTGAAAAGGTGGCATCTCTTGGCTTTATTTACCGGGTCACAGTTTCAACACACATCATACATATTCTTTCCAGGCTTAATAATATCACATGGCCATAGTACAACTTAATCATTGAGTAACTGCAATTTCCAAATGGCAGTATATTATTTTCTTGGTAGCACAACTTTCAGCATTCTAGCTCGCTTATGTATCAAGTGTAACTGTAGAACCATCAATTCCATGCAGTACAGTACGCAAGAAGCAAGAAAAAATATCAACCATCTAACTAATAGCTAGAGGAAGAAGTAGTCAAGTACAAGGCTGACTCTAACTAATAGCTACGGGATTCCGCAGGCTAGATATATCTCGATCGGAGCTGCGCCAAAGCACAACACGAGCACACACACGAGATAACCCTATTTCCCCCTCTGCCGTATATATACACACCCAGATGCCTAAACTATCTAAACCTAGACGGACACGAACGTCAACTTCTAACCGGACTAGTTCAAGCCTACACACGTATGCTACTTGGAAACTAATTCAAACTAGCACTACTACCGGCATGTGACACGCAAGCCAGCCGGATTACTCACGTAACCTAATTAGCAAAACTGCTACTTGATCAACTTTACTAACTCAAGATTAGTGCCAACAATCTCTCCCTAATTTTGATTCATGGTCTTCTGTGCTTCTCTGATCTTCTCATTGACGATTCACCCTTTGTCGACTCATTCATCTCGCACCACGACAAGTCAAATTGATGGTCTTGACTTTTCACAACAATTTCTCATCAATTTTGACTTGACGAATTTACGGACCACGTCTAATATGCCTTGGACTACCCAGCCTCACTAGTAACCTGTGGAATACATCAGCCGGTGAACTACACCATCCACCCTAACGAGATACATACAGGCTCCTTGTGGATCACACCATCCCGTGCATACACCATGCACTCCAGCCTCATGTAGAGACATGACCTCATTGAAGAGGCTCACCTTCACTGATTTACCGTCCCCACATAGTTGAACTTGATCCTTCCGTCGAGACTGTTAGAATAAACCCGAGGCGCATCGTCGATCATCCGAGGACCAAGCAATCACACAAGCAAGACACCAAGATTTGTTAACGAGGTTCACCAATATGACTACATCCCCGGGACTTGACTACGGGCGCTCCTCCCCGTGACACCATCACAATACCGTACACCGGCCACCCGGGGGCCGCCGACTCCCCCTTGCGCGCCTGTGCTATTATGTTGGCATATGTTACATCGTGTGTCTACCCTCTCATTACATAAGAGGTATAGGATACAAGTGTCCTAATAGGACACGACTCCTACCCTGTCTACACACAGTTTAAATCCAAGTCCAATTATAACCTATCTTTGTACACGATATTTGACACAACTCTAACAAACTCCACCTTGACGAATATTCTCTGCCACCTTGGATTCATCCATGCATCAAATCTCCATGTACATTGGACTTGAGATTACGCCATGAGTACCGCTGCTACTCCCAGACTCCACGCGACTCCACCTGCAACTGTAGTCCCTTCTCATCTTCCCACAGTCAACACTCGAGCAAAATTAAGTTCCTCATTACTCTACTTTGTGCTCCCAACATTCGAAGTATCCGCTCAACGCGATCACACACCGATCATTGTCTGCACGAAAATGAACAACTCGCATATTGGACGCCACATATAAGATTTACCTGGACTCAACATCACTGATCTTTCTTGACTTGCTTGTCTGAAATTTGAAGGGATTTCACCGTCACCTTTGTCACCTTGAGTCAAATTCACAAGTGTCTCACCCTTTTCTCGGATAGTCTCTGACATGTCCCACAGCTATAGCACTCCTCCTCCTTCTGTCTTGTCATCCGCACTTTGTCATGTGCACTGGACACCACAGAATATACGGCCATATACTCTCTCAGCTTTTGACATTAAAACTTTCCGCCACTTTCATAGATTCTCCATAATCAACTCATGTCCAGATAGACCCAATCACCAACTTGAACCTGGTACTCGCCAACACTGCTTCAGCACCCTCCGCACAATTTGTCTGACCACCAGTGCCATGGCCTGTTGCCGTGTCCCATGCTTACCGCACGCCCCGCCGCTTGTAGGAGATATGCCCTAGAGGCAATAATAAATGTTATTATTTATCTCCATGCTCATAATTAGGTTTATGTTCCATGCTATAACTGCTATGGTTCTTGAGTCTACAATAACCACGAGGCTCGGAGGAAGACTCATATGCACGTGTGGAATAATAAACGGTAAAATGTATTCCTAGTCTAGCCTCTAAGACTAGCTCAAGTGTTGCATGATGGTCCTGTTTTCCTGATCATGGGCATGTCTATGCCAGCAACTTTGAGGGCACAATGTTAGAAGAACATTTGTGTTGAATCGACCCGAATTGATGTTATGCTATGAGATACATTCGTCACAAGTTAATGGTTAATAACACAGAGATGGTTAACGTTTGCATGATTCCTTAGACCATGAGAGTATCGGGTTTCTTCATGCTTGCTTCATGAACTTTGGGGTTTGTTAAACGTCATCCGTAAATGGGTGGCTATTACGGCGGCTTACGGGTTCATGGAAAAGTGTGTCAAGTAACTTGATAGCTCGAGATTGGGATTTGCTCCTCCGACGATGGAGAGATATCTCTGGGCCCTCTCGGTGTTATGGTATCCATCATCGTCTGGCCAGACACTTTGTGATTTGATCACGGGGATGCCGGAACACGGTAACGAGAAAAGAGAACAATACCGGTAACGAGGTAACTAGCATAGTGGACAATTTGTTGATCCACGGGAATGCCAACATGTCTCACCTCGGGTATTTGTAACATATCGCGAAGCAACAGGAATAGCACACGGCAACTGGAGGTTCACCCGAATATTTATTCGTGTGGGTATAGGGGTCAATATGGGTGTCCACGGCTCCGATGCTGATCATTGATCGGAAAGTGTTCCGGTCATGTCTATACTTCACCGAACCTATAGGGTCACACGCTTAAGGGTCGTCTATCTGCTGAATACTAGACAAGGGGTCCGAGAGAAAGTCACTGGAAAAAGTTTCAGAGACAACGGAAAAGTTCCGGAGAGAACACCGAAAAAGTTTCGGTAAAACCGAAAAGTTGTTTCGGATAAAACCATTGACCCAAAAAGGTTTCGGCAAGCACCGGGAATGTTTTGGAGGTTGCCAGATTGGTCTGGTAATTTCTAGAAATTTTCTGGAGAAAAAACCGAAAAAAAGTTTCGGAGCTGCCGGAGTTGTTTACCGGGTAAACAAAGATGGTTTTAAATTAAACCACCATACTGGAAATGTTCCAGAGCGCGTCCAGATAATTTTAGAGGGTGCTGGAAATGTTCTGGGACCTTCCGGAATTTTTCAGAAATAATAGTCGCGAAAAACATCTTGTCCCAGCGTGAGGGGACAAGATCCCACGGATCGTGGGGGCTGTTTTTTGGCTGTTTTTGGGGGCGCCCCCTTTAGGGGGCAGCCCCTTGTGGCTGGACAAAATGTTGGGGGGCCCCCCATGGTGGGGGGCAGCCCCCACAAATGGTGGAAAGTGTTGGGAGGAAGGTGGGGCCCCATGGGGGAACACCATGGACAAGGGAACATGTTTTCTCCATGTTTGGTGGGAACATGTTTTCCTTATTTGGTGGGTGCATGTTTTATGGGCTGAATTTCAGCCCGCCCCTCACCCCTTCCACCACTATATAAGGAGGTGGAGAGGAGCTCTCCATCACCACTCCAACTCTCTCACACAAGCCATGCATGATCTGGCATTCTCTCTCCCTCCCACGAAATAGTTTCGTAGTGCCGAAAGGCTGTCTGGGTTCCGGTGGGAACTAGTTCTGGACGGCGAAGCCCTGCCGGATAGATGACACCGTATGTGTGCAACTCTGTAGAGAGGTCGTAGTTTCGTCCTTTTGCCCGAGGGGCTGTTCGAGTGTCCTCCCGAAGGGCTGTCTGAGTAACCGTCCGAGTTTCGAGGGTCCTCCCGAAGGGCTGTCCGTGACACCGTCCGAGGGACTGTCCGACCGCCTCCCGGAGGGCTGTCCGAGGGGCAGATGAGGGAGTACATCCTCGCGGTTGGGAGGTTGTAAATCCTAGCTGCGGGGATCTGCACCGCCGATCGTCATCGACTCTACTTCCGCTGCGCTACGAGTCGGTAACGAATATGATCAAACCTTGTATGCAGTCTTCATAGTGGTCCTGGGCTGGTGCGTAGGTCAGGAAATTTTTGTTTTCTGCTGCGTTACCCTACACCGCTAACACCGCGCCGAGCCTCTGCTGTCCCGGTCGAGTCTCCAGGGTCGCAAACCTACACCACTCAAACCCCTACTGCAAAGAACCACCGATGATCACCGATCGACGCCGAGAATCATGTCTCCTTCAGACCACTGGTACTCAGTCCGATCCTCGTGTCTCTCGCTTTTCCGCTGAAATAGGCTTCGACTCTCCATGCATTTACGCCGTAGCCCCTCCATCAGCACAGAGTGTATTCATCCATCATACTCCAGCTCCAACTTCAACATGACTCCATGTAGCTGTGCTATGCTACCCCGCACTCCGTCGACTTCAAGCTCTCTCATGTGTACGCTGCCTTGAATCAACCCTGCGCCATAGTCTTGTCAAAGCCGCACAAACCCTCAGGCCTGCACCACGTGCTTTCACGCCTCAGAAGTCGGCCACCATCAGCATAACGCTCCTATGTTGTCGTCGCTGAAAACACCGCCGTCTTCTGCTTTAACCGACATCCCCGTCGATCCGTTAGACAGTCCAGTCTGACCCAGGCGATGTTATTCGACTGCAACGATGCTCTATCCTGCGTCGTGTCCGCCCCGCACATCTCCGTGCATTGCTTAATGCCCTGTGTATGCATGATCCTACCACGACGCGCTCCGCACTCCACGAGCACTATACACACGTCGCTACCATTTAAACTTGTCCCGCCGCCGCGGCAGCTCCACAATTACTCCTGATATTGCTCACAGTTTTTTCATGAGACGACTGCAGTTGAAATCACTGAGCGTCCATTGTAATCGAAGCTGAACTTCGTCTCGCAGCCTTCCATGTAAGCTTCCCGTGTACTTGCAAAAGCTCAATTTTTTATTTTTCTCTCACATCTCCCGTACACAAAGCAGGAAGAAAATCATATACGACCTGGGTCGTACACACCTAGGGGTGAAACCGGATCGGATTCGGACGGATAATCCTTATACCATATCCTATTCCATATTTATTTTCGGATTCGGAAGCGGAACGGATGCGGATTCGAATAGCGGATTATGCGGATTCGAATAGCGGATTATGCGGATTCAGACACGGTACGGTAACGGAACGGTATCGGATCGGAAACGGCCATTTACCATATTCATATACGAGAAAGATATAAATGCTTCAAACTAAAAGTAAACATAAACAATGAGCAAATTTTAATATTTATACATGTTAAGAACACATAAAGCACTAGATGGTATTAAAATAAGCCAAATAAGTCACTAATAAACATATGTCTCGTCTCATAAGTAAAGATAACATTCATGTATTGCTATTTAATACTTACAAATTCACCCATAAATCGGATTCAGAAATTAAAATGTCGGATTATCCGGCAAGAAAAAACGGATTATCCTAATGCATCGTATATTAGCAATACCATATCCTATACCGTATCCTATCAATCGGACTCGGATTCGGATCAGATTGTTGTCGGATGTGAAAAATCTTTTACCGCATCCTATAAAAACGGATTCGGAAACGGTTTCGGACGGAAATTATCCTTACCACTTTCACCCTGATACACACCCATTCTGGAGACCCACTTCTAAGTGCGACAACTGGCAAATCCAAATCTCAAAGCAGCAACCCTTCTTCTCGTCGTTTTCCTTTGCCAAATCTCAATTTCTGTAGCCCCAAACTCTGCATCCACCGGCATGATACGCCGAACTGCACGGTGACGCTCGCCGTCGATGCGCTCCTCGACGCCATCTTCCTCGGCAACGACTACGCTTGCCGCCGATGCGCTCCTCGAAGCCATCCTCGTCGGTAACGGCGACGCAGGTCGACGCCAAGCTCGCCGGCGACGCTCGCCGCCGATGCGCTCCTCGAATCCATCCTCGACGTGTAACGGAGACGCCAGTCGACGCCCAGCTCGCGTCCCATCCAACCGCGGATATGTTCCTTGACGCCGGTGGTAACTCCCTTTCTCGTAGTACTCGATCCTCGTCGGAAGCAGCGGTCATGTTCTTCAGCGACCCAGCTCGGGCACCGCCCTGTTTGTCCCCGTTGGTGTGGAGGAGCTAGCTGTTGGCAGAGAGGCTGCTGACTGCTGCGTATGTTTCTTGATCCGGAGCTGCGCCATCGCCGACGAGATGTAAAGAGATGGGGATGTTTTTCTGAACGTGGGAATCAGAGTGGGCTGCAAGTTGGAAACGATGGTTCTTGCTTTGAGATTCGGTATGACAGGTGTCAGATGCAGAAGTGGGTCTCCAGTGTACGCACATACGATCTGGCCGTATACGACCTGGCCGTATAGGGAGTTAAGTTGGGGTCGACAAACAACGACTTGTCTCCGGTCATATGACTAGTGCATGCACTATTCATTATCCATTCGGTACATCCGGAGTAATTTTTCCCACAAAGCATAACCATGACCTTTGGGACGTGTTTCAATCTTTTTTTCTTATATAAACAAATATCAACTCCGATCTCCATCCAGCTTCCTGCGTACGCCCTCGTACTAATTAACCACCTGCGTGCACGAATATCGGACCCTCAAACCAGCGCCGGCCTTCAACTGCATCGGAACCCAGCTCCTTGGGCCTCTACGCTCAACAGCACCGCCAGGGCCGCACGTTGTAAGGTCAGGCCTCGCGCGTGAGACGCAGTGGAACTGCTCTCTTGGACGAACCGCGCTGTGTACGTCGTCGCCGCGCCTGGTGTCCGTGTCTACCACGTGTGTGATGATCTGTACGAGCCTGCCAGTGCGGCCCCTGGATAGTTGCGATCTTGCTGAGCAATGCCGCCTCCTATAGCTTCTAAATTCCAATCTCGCCGAACTGATTTCAGATCCCATCGTCCCTGTCCATCGGCTTATGTCGCTCCGATCTTTCCGAGACTTCGCCAACAACTTTGGCCCTTCTCTCTGCCGGATCGCTAGACACTCAAAGTAAGGAACTGATCTGATCTTTCGACAACATCACCTCTAGATCGACACGTTCCACAGCCCCCAAACAACCTAGCTCATGATACCATGTGACACCCCCGGCTCAATCGTGCACTAATCATACACGCAAATGCACACGATCAAGCCTAAGGACTCACAGGAAGATATCACAACACAACTTTAAAATATAAATAAAGTCATACAAGCTTTATATTACAAGCCAGGGGCCTCGAGGGCTCGAATACATAAGCTCGCATACAAGCGTCAGCGAAAGCATCAGATATCAGAGTACAGATATAAAAGAAAACACAGAAAGGCCCTTAGAAGGCAGGGCAAAAAAAGCATTACGATCGAAAGGCGCGGGCCTCCTGCCTGGACCCTCCGATCCTACTCCTGATCGTCAGCCAACTCGTAGTAGTATCCACCCTCGGGGTAGAAGTAGTAGTGATCGTTGGCGGGGGCAACTGTATCCGGGGCTCCGTCATCTGGCTGCACCAAAATGATATGGGGAGAAAAAGAAAGCAAAGCAACCGTGAGTACTCATCCGAAGTACTCAGCAAGTAAGGATCTACACTACATATGCAACATTATGAAAGAGAGGCTGTATATGTGGACTGGGCTGCAGAAATGCCAGAATAGAAGGAAGGCCTAGTCCTATCGAAGACTAGCATCTTCAGCGGTCTTGCAACAATAGAAGAGAGTGGATCAGCACAGTATAATATAGTAGTAGAGTCATCAACCTCACCCAGAGATCCTTTCTCGACTCCCTGCGAGAAAACAATCCCAGAGCCATACAGTCATCAACCTCGTCCTGAGATCCCTTCTCGACTCCCTGCGAGAAGCAATCCCAGAGCCATACTCATCACAAGTATCCAGTTCTACTTGTATCGATCGGGATACAACTCCGAGTGTCCATTACCGAGGATCCGGCTATGCATAGATTAGTTCTTCCCTGCAGGGGTGCACCAATTTACCCACCACACTCGCTTAACTCCAGCCGGACACACTTTTTTGGGTCATGCCCGGCCTCGACCAAACGATACACCGCAACCCTACCTACAGCTCAGCAGAGAGGTCCCCGTCTGTCTATATCCTAAGCGCTCAGGGGTCTTGGGCCATCGCCCTGTGCACTCCGGGTCGGTGTGTGCAGGGTCGGGACGAGCACCACCTCAGTCCTGCATGGCACTGGCCCGGCCCGGCCACGAGGCTGAACTGGACGTCTGACAGAGTTTTCGGCTGATGCATACGATGCAGAGTGCCCATAACTTTTCCCACGTGATGGTTAGTGCTATCGGGCCAGAGGCCCACTCGAATCAAATATCCAAATCGCAGTGTGTTGGCAGTGCGGCAACGAGCAGAGACTCACGAAAGATGTGACCCCGTAGCCCCGTCTCGAGGACTTGCGGCAAGAGCCAAGAATGCCCGGCCACGCCTCATATTCTCACTCGGGCACCATCCAGGCAACCTGCCTTCACATCACACGCGGGTACCCGTCAGGGTCGACCCGCCTTTCAAGTAACGGTGTAAAGTCCAATTATCCGTGTGTCCATAACATCAGGGGAATCCGAGGTATCACCCTCGATGGATTCCTACTTGATGTATTCGTCAAGGTGAACTCGGAGGAATCACCCTCGATGGGTTCACACTTGATGTGTTACACGACAGGGTCGTTACCGGAAGTGGTGAAGGAGGATTCACCCTCGATGACCACGACCAAATAGCTACTCTACAGAGTTAACATCAGAAGTGCTACAAGAGGTTTCACCCTCGACACTCGATAGTAACGCTGCAGTGTCGTTACAACTAAGGAGGGGTGATGTGCGGTGCCGGGGCCTGGTCTTCAATCCCGTTGATCGGGTCTTCTGATAATCCAGCGGGGCAATCGAACAAGTGGGACCACTGATAGGTCTCCACCCAGCCTATACTAGACAGTTTAGGATAAGCAGGTAAGGTTTCAATAGCAGGTTACAATAAACAGGCTGTGCATCAGAATAGGTAAAGCAGTAGTAGCAGCAATTCTAATGCAAGCATGAGAGAGAAAGAATAGGTGATATCGGTATGCTCAAGGGGGTGCTTGCCTGGTTGCTCGGCGGCAAAGGCAAAGGTCGTCAACGGTGGCGTCGGGCTGCCGAGCTGCGTCGGCCTCGGGGACGACGTCGGTGTCGGGGTCTACCGAGAGAGAAGAGGGGGAGGAAACAGATAAATACTCGGCAAACATATGTAACACAGAGCAGGCTACGCTAACGTGCAGTGCAGGGTTGCCTAAAGACATGTCTAAGTCATTTAGTTATTTTTAGGAATTTGTTAGGATTTATTTTATAAAAGCCAGGCACTATTCATTTATCGAAAACAGGTAAAAAGTTCCATGTTCATTTAGCTAGGGGCATCTGACAGGAATACGGAGGGCGTATTCAGCTTCGTATCGAAATTCTGAGCAACTTTCATATATAAATTATTTTCATCGGAGTTACGGTTTAAAAGATATGATTTTCTAAAGTTTAATTGATTTTCTGAAATTATTTTTATTATTAAAATCGGCTGAAAATGAATTGTGACGTCATCATGATGTCAGCACTGCGTCAGCGGTCAACGGACCCGCTGACCAGTCAACTGGGCCCACGCGGGACCCACTGGTAGTGACTGGGCACTGCCCAGTCAGCTGTCCTGTGAGACAGACAGGTGGGGCTGGGTCAACGCCCACGTCAGCACAGTCAAAGCTGACGTGTGGGCCAGGGGTATATTAGTTAGTTTAATTAGTTAAGTTAGCCGGTTAATTAAACCGCCTGGGGCCCGATGTCAGTGAGGGTTAGGGGTTTGGGTTAGTGGCTAATGATAGCCATGTTAGCGGCACGCCGGCGCGCTAACAACGGCAGGGCAGGGCACGCCAGCGGTGGCAGTGCGGCCGACTCCGGCGACGAGAGGCCGCGCTGGTGGCACCGGTGGTTCGGGCTCGGCGCGGCACATCCAGGGAAGGAATCGAGGTGGCCGGAGACGGGCCGTAGCGGCAGCGGCAGCGAGCTGGGCGGCGGTGGCGCATGGGGCGCGGGGCTTCAGCCCGATTCAAACCAAACGGAGCAGCGCACCCGTTCGCAGGGAGCTCCAGGAGCACTACGGTGCGGCGTGCGCGGATGGAAGGGCTCTAGGGCGTGGAGGCCTTCGACCATGGCGATGGCCGGAGTACGGTGGCGGGGCTGCTAGCTAGGGGGCTCCCGGGAGCAAAGAGAGAGAGGGGATTTGAGGTGGTGCTCACGACGGTGCTGTAGGGAGAGGCAGTGGGCTCGGGGAGGTCCGGTGGTGGCAGATCGGCGGCGGCGATCTGCGGCTGCCGAGAGGGGAGGCGAGGTCGTGGGCGACGGCTCGAGGGCGTCCGGGCTCGGGCAGGACCTTGCAGATGACGAGGAAGACGGCGGCGGTGCTCCCCGACACTGCGGCAGGTCGTGCGGTGGCCGGTGGCCATGTGGGCAAGCGGCGGCGGCGGCGCCTGCGTTCGGGAGGGGAAAAAGGAGAAAGGGGGCGCGAGGGAAGGAAGTAGGGAGTAGAGCTAGGGTTCCAATGGAGAGAGGGGCAGCACGGGGCGGCCTTATTCACCGGGGCGAGCTCCTGTAGAGCTGCTGTCGAACGCAGGAGAGAGGGGGCGGGGGAGGGCCGGCGCGGCGGTTGCGCAGGTGCTGACGCGTGAGGAGAGAGGAAGAAGGTGAGGGACGACCGCGGTGGGCTGGGCCACGGCCACTGTGCGGCTGTGGGCTTAAGTGCACAGTTGCACTTTCCATTTTCTCTTTTCTTTTTTTTTGTTTTCTTTTCTTTTCTGCCTTGCAAATAGTTTGGCACCCAAATAAATTTTGTAAAATATGTGACCTGGTCCATAAATCACAGTGCAACATATCCTATCACCAAAAATTAGTTTGGGGTATTTATCATTTCATATTTATATTATATTAATTAATAGGTTATTAAATATTGTTTTCAGCCACTGTTTGAGGATGTTTAAGTCACTTATCCAATTTCAATAAGGTTGGTTACAAATTTATCATTGCCTCCAAATTATTTGCTATTTAATGAACATTTTAGTTTTCAAATTTGAACAACTTTTATTTTCACTTTAAGTTTGAATTTCCATTTGAATTTGAATTTGAAAAGGGATAGGATCCAAATGATGTTTAAGCACTGTTGATCATGATGACTTGGCATTATCAAAATGGGATTACTGTGGCTAACCACTGGGGGTGTTACAAACCTCCTCCACTAATAAGAATTCTCGTCCCGAGAATTAAGAGGTGGAGTAAGGGGGAAAGACTCGGGAAGGACGGAGCCCAACACAAGATAGGTACCTGGGGGTGATCTCAGTGACGTCGCATAGGGGCATCTCTCGAGTTGAAATTCAGGAAAGTCACCGAGGGCAAGGTACGGAGGTGCAATAAGAAGCTTCAACCGGATAGGCAATCGTTCGTTGCCTGAAACAGAGGGTGAAAGGGGTTCAGAGCAATGGGAATAAGCATTGCGTATGATACCAGAATAGATCACTAGGTTGGTGGCTCGTGATGTACTTACGAAGCCAAGCGTGAGAAACCATTTTGGAAAATAGGGATGTACAGGAGAGTCAGGTTTCGATCCTGTGGAGCTGTGGGTTATGGGCCCACCATGAGGGCTAAAAGTAGGAAGGAGGCTGACATATTGCACGGTCACGATAGTAAGGCATGTCAGAGGATAGTCTGTCAGTTATGTCGATGACAACATCGGTACCAAGGGCGAGGGATGAAGAGAACCATTTTCCTGCTCGTTGAACGAGGCAGACCGATAGGCAAAGTTCTCGTCCATCGGTGGTTACCGAAAGGTCATCAACAGTAGAAACAGGGTCTCACTGACAGAGTTGCACACCGAGGTGTTTACATAAGCAGTGAATTATTACTGCTTAGATCATATAGATCACAAGAAAGGTTAAACAAAACAATGGAAAGGAAAATGTGATCATCAGATTAAACAGAACAATGGAAAGGAAAATGTGTCTAAACACATATTCCAGGGGTATATCCTTCGCAAGGACAAGCAGAGCATGATATCCATGGCAGGATAGAAAGTAGAAAACGCTTTAGGTAAGGGGAGAGAAATTCCATGACATTACCCATACAATGGTGTTTGGATAATTGAAAAAGAAATTTTAGCATTGTGCTTCAAATGTTCTTATTGAAGATCGGAGTACCACAGTCATGCTTCGAGATAACATTGACATGGTCTTCCAGTAAAGATCAGACGTTGGATACACAAAGGATCCATCAGGAGGCAATAGGGTTGCTAGAAGTTTCGAATTCACACACCATAGTTCATTTGTCGGCATTCTGGTTATAAACAACATGGGGACCAAGAAGGAATGGTGATGATGAGAAGTAACACTTGTATCAAGAATCCTCAAGAGGTGGTGAAATTCCCACGACATTCTTGACATAAAAGGTGGTAATTTTTCCAAGGTAAAGAAGAACAAATGCTGGATAGCAAGGAACTCAAGGTATAACACAAAACACGAACAAGTTTGTGTTTTACGCGGGGGGGGGGGGGGGGGGGCAGAGCCTAAAGTGGCCGATGATTATCACAAATCATCGAGGGCAAGGACGGTATTTCTCATCATGAGTTCAATTGATATCCTGGAAGAGCTCAAAATGCTGATGATGATCACGACACATTTGTCGAGAGATTCCATGAAGATGTAATCGATCGGCGATGACATCAAGTCAAAGAAATGATGAAGCGAAAGGTTATTGGAACCATGGGTACGACACAAACTCGAAATCAAGTTTGTTGTTCAAGGAGAAATGATATGACGAGGAAATTCGACGTAAGATTAGCTCACCGTCGAAATTTGTGCTCTGGGAAGAAGGACCAGGTAACACTGTTAATAATAGCACGATATTGATGTAGCCATTCAGGCTAGGGTTAACATTATGGAGTATTAAACTTGTAAGCAATGAAGATTTCGAATACTTGTCGAATCGCAATGCGGGCTCGATTCTGTTATCGGTGTCCTTGAGTGTATAACAACTCAGAACCCGGGAAAAAATTGGAATCGGTGAGAAATAATAGTAGATGAAGAACTCATAAGGAGTTATGTAGCTCCGTGATAATCTCGAGATACCAGGGGGTAATACTCGACGACAGATCAAAACAGAGGCTGGACTGGGGTATTGCTCTACAGAAGTCAAGGGTTTAACTTGCACGAGAAATGGTAATTAAAAGGAGGATATGGTCGGAACCACGATTGCAAAAGGCCAGATCCCAGATATAAGATGAACTTATACCAAGGGAATAATTAATTTAAGAGAAGCTTTAATGACTAGATATACATCGTGTCCATGGGCATGAACACAAAGTTCAAGGTCGACTCCCACTTCTGCAATGCATAACCTTTCATACGCTGCTCTATAAAAAATGATTTGAGTGCGAAGGCCTACATGGTGATTTACCAGAGGAGTATGAACCCTGGAAAACTTTCGGGTTCACACGGATTAAGGAAGGCATAGGTTCAACCCATCGGGGCATCTTAGAATCATATACCACAAGTTTCGAGAGTAATTATCACCAGCTCGAAAGCAGAGCATGGTTGGACAAATCAGAGAATAGGATTTACCAATGGCATGATGTATCAGAGAAGAACTTGAGGTTTTTTGCATACAAAGGACACTGTCGAATGATAATTCAACAAAGGATCTGACGGTCCATATCGGGGTTGATGTGAGCATCAGCTCACAATCAGAGGACGAAACAAGGCAAAGGCACTAGATTATAGAATCAACTGACTAATTCAAAGCTCAATTGCAAAGGATTTATGATTTCCAAATCAAGGGATCAGAAGCAAACGCTTTGGTTAAGGATGGGTAAGTAGAGTAGGCTTAAGGGTACAATCGATGGCTATTTGATTAATCGAGATCCAGCTCATGTTAAAAATGACGTCTGAGTCGGAAGGATGAATTCTAGGATCTGATTGAGGATTGCGAGCATTCTCAATATATTGAATCAAGGGACTCGAAATGATAGTGACAGAGGATGTCAACGGAGATTACTAGAAATATGGATTTATCCATAATGCAGGAAGGCAAGGAATTCAGGAGCAATAAGCTGCTGAGGATCTTCCGAAGATCGAATAGTATTTCAAAGAATTTTGTGTAACATAAGAACAACTAGGAATGAACAAATCCTCGATAAATATGAGGAATTATTCGTAGGTGTAATCGTGCAGAAAAGAGCTGCAAGGCAGTAATCACAAAGGATTCTCGGAGTAGCAGGAAGTAGTTCAGGGCATCTTGTACTAACAAGAGTTATCGAGAATGAAGGTATGGATGGCAAGTATAAGTAGCTATCCATAGGGATGTCTCGGTGGTAGGGAATTGCAAATCCGATGAGCACAAGTTCTCGAAAGAACATCGGAGAGTAACTTCGGAATCTTCTGGTGCACCAAGTAATCATCTGGAGTAAGGGCTCTCCGGGAGGAAGTAGTTATGGGAACCTAGAGTCGGCGTTAGTAAAATCATTTATCCCGAATAGAAGAGAGATCAGAGTCCCAGAGTAAAGATCGAGGAGTAAAAGATCCTAATACCACCCAATTGGCGACGTGGGCCCGTAAGCCACACAGCCAAGTTAGTAAAAACAGTTTTTGGTTTCTAGACTCAACTTCGGCCAAGGAGTTGGAAAGGGGTGTTCCTACAGGCATTCGGCTCTGATACCAACTTGTGACGCCCCGGGCTCAATCGTGCACTAATCATACATGCAAATGCACACGATCAAGCCTAAGGACTCACGGGAAGATATCACAACACAACTCTAAAACATAAATAGAGTCATACCAGCTTTATATTACAAGCCAGGAGCCTCTAGGGCTCGAATACATAAGCTCGCATACAAGCGTCAGCGGAAGCATCAGATATCTGAGTACAGATATAAAAGAAAACACAGAAAGGCCCTTAGAAGGCGGGGCAAAAGAAAGCACTATGATCGAAAGGCGCAGGCCTCCTGCCTGGGACCCTCCGATCCTACTCCTGGTCGTCAGCCAACTCGTAGTAGTATCCACCCTTGGGGTAGAAGTAGTAGCGATCGTCGGCAGGGGCAGCTGTATCCGGGGCTCCGTCATCTGGTTGCACCAAAAGGATATGGGGAGAAAAAGAAAGCAAAGCAACCCTGAGTACTCATCCGAAGTACTCAACAAGTAAGGATCTACACTACATATGCAACATTATCAAAGAGAGGCTGTATATGTGGACTGGGCTGCAAAAATGATAGAATAGAAGGAAGGCCTAGTCCTATCGAAGACTAGCATCTTCAGCGGTCTTGCAGCAATAGAAGAGAGTGGATCAGCACAGTATAATATAGTAGTAGTGTCATCAACCTCACCTAGAGATCCTTTCTCGACTCCCTGCGAGAAAGCAATCTCAGAGCCATACAGTCATCAACCTCGTCCTGAGATCCCTTCTCGACTCCCTGCGAGAAGCAATCCCAGATCCATACTCATCACAAGTATCCAGTTCTAGTTGTATCGATCGGGATACAACTCCGAGTGTCCGTTACCGAGGATCCGGCTATGCATAGATTAGTTCTTCCCTGCAGGGGTGCACCAACTTACCCACCATGCTCGCTTAACTCCGGCCGGTCCCACTTTTCCGGGTCATGCCCGGCCTCGGCCAAACGATACACCGCAACCCTACCTACAACTCAGCAGAGAGGTCCCCGTCGGTCTATATCCTAAGCGCTCAGGGGTCTTGGGCCATCACCCTGTGCACTCCGGGTCGGTGTGTGCAGGGTCGGGACGAGCACCACCTCAGTCCTGGATGGCACTGGCCCGGCCCAGCCACGAGGCTGAACTAGATGTCTGACAGAGCTTTCGACTGATGCATACGATGCAGAGTGCCCATAACTTTTCCCACATAATGGTTAGTGCTATCGGGTCAGAGGCCCACTCGAATCAAATATCCAAATCGCAGTGTGTTGGCAGTGCGGCAACGAGCAGAGACTCACAAAAGATGTGACCTCGTCGCCCCGTCTCGAGGACTTGCGGCAAGGGCCAAGAATGCCCGGCCACGCCTTGTATTCTCACTCGGGCACCATCCAGGCAACCCGCCTTCACATCACATGCGGGTACCCCTCAGGGTCGACCCGCCTTCCAAGTAACAGTGTAAAGTCCAATTATCCGTGTGTCCATAACATCAGGGGAATCCGAGGTATCACCCTCGATGGATTCCTACTTGATGTATCCGTTAAGGTGAACTCGGAGGAATCACCCTCGATGGGTTCACACTTGATGTATTGCACGACAGGTCGTTACCGGAAGTGGTGAAGGAGGAATCACCCTCGATGACCACGACCAAATAGCTACTCTACAGAGTTAACATCAGAAGTGCTACAAGAGGTTTCACCCTCGGCACTCGATAGTAACGATGCAGTGTCGTTACAACTAAGGGGGGGGGGGGTGATGTGCGGTGCCGGGGCCTGGTCTTCAATCCCGTTGATCGGGTCTTCTGATAACCCAGCGGGGCAATCGAACAAGTGGGATTACTGATAGGTCTCTACCCAGCCTATACTAGACAGTTTAGGATAAGCAGGTAAGGTTTCAATAGCAGGTTACTATAAACAGGCTATGCATCAGAATAGGTAAAGCAGTAGTAGCAGCAATTCTAATGCAAGCATGAGAGAGAAAGAATAGGCGATATCGGTATGCTCAAGGGGGGGTGCTTGCCTGGTTGCTCGGCGGCAAAGGCAAAGGTCGTCAACGGTGGCGTCGGGCTTCCGAGCTGCGTCGGCCTCGAGGACGACGTCGGTGTCGGGGTCTACTGAGAGAGAAGAGGGGGAGGAAACAGATAAATACTCGGCAAACATATGTAACACAGAGCAGGCTATGCTAACGTGCAGTGCAGGGTTGCCTAAAGACATGTCTAAGTCATTTAGTTATTTTTAGGAATTTGTTAGGATTTATTTTATAAAAGCCAGGCACTATTCATTTATTGAAAACAGGCAAAAAGTTCCATGTTCATCTAGCTAAGGGCATCTGACAGGAATACAGAGGGCATATTCAGCTTCGTATCGAAATTCTGAGCAACTTTCATATATAAATTATTTTCATCGGAGTTACGGTTTAAAGATATGATTTTCTAAAGTTTAATTGATTTTCTGGAATTATTTTTATTATTAAAATCGGCTGAAAATGAATTGTGACGTCATCATGATGTCAGCACTGCGTCAGCGGTCAGCGGACCCGCTGACCAGTCAACTGGGCCCACGCGGGACCCACTGGTAGTGACTGGGCACTGCCCAGTCAGCTGTCCTGTGAGACAGACAGGTGGGGCAGGGTCAACGCCCACGTCAGCACAGTCATAGCTGACGTGTGGGCCAGGGGTATATTAGTTAGTTTAATTAGTTTAGTTAGCCGGTTAATTAAACCATGTGGGGCCCGATGTCAGTGAGGGTTAGGGGTTTGGGTTAGTGGCTAATGATAGCCATGTCAGCGGCACGCCGGCGCGCTAACAACGGCAGGGCAGGGCACGCCGGCGGTGGCAGTGCGGCCGACTCCGGCGACGAGAGGACGCGCTGGTGGCACCGGTGGTTCGGACTCGGCGCGGCGCATCCAGGGAAGGAATCGAGGTGGCCGGAGACGGGCCGTAGCGGCAGCAGCAGCGAGCTGGGCGGCGGTGGCGCTCGGGGCGCGGGACTTCAGCCCGATTCAAACCAAACGGAGCAGCGCACCCGTTCGCGGGGAGCTCCAGGAGCACTACGGTGCGGCGTGCGTGGACGAAAGGGCTCCAGGGCGTGGAGGCCTTCGACCATGGCGATGGCCGGAGTACGGTGGCGGGGCTGCTAGCTAGGGGGCTCCCGGGAGCAAAGAGAGAGAGAGGGGATTCGAGGTGGTGCTCACGACGGTGCTGTAGGGAGAGGCAGTGGGCTCGGGGAGGTCCGGTGGTGGCAGATCGGCGGCGGTGATCTTCGGTGTCCGAGAGGGGAGGCGAGGTCGTGGGCGACGGCTCGAGGGCGTCCGGGCTCGGGCAGGACCTTGCAGATGACGAGGAAGACGGCGGCGGTGCTCCCCGACACTGCGGCAGGTCGTGCGGTGGCCGGTGGCCATTTGGGCAAGCAGCGGAGGCAGCGCCTGCGTTTGGGAGGGGAAAAAGGAGAAAGGGGCGCGAGGGAAGGAAGGAGGGAGTAGAGCTAGGGTTCCAGGGGAGAGAGGGGCAGCACGGGGCGGCCTTATTCACCGGGGCGAGCTCCTGTAGAGCTGCTGTCGAACGCAGGAGAGGGGGGGGGGGGGGCGGCGCGGCGGTTGCGCAGGTGCTGACGCGCGAGGAGAGAGGAAGAAGGTGAGGGACGACCGCGTTGGGCTGGGCCACGGCCACTGTGCGGCTATGGGCTTAAGTGCACAGTTGCACTTTCCATTTTCTCTTTTCTTTTTCTTTTTCTTTTGTTTTGTTTTCTTTTCTGTCTTGCAAATAGTTTGGCACCCAAATGAATTTTGTAAAATATGTGACCTGGTCCATAAATCACAGTGCAACATATCCTATCACTAAAAATTAGTTTGGGGTATTTATCATTTCATATTTATATTATATTAATTAATAGGTTATTAAATATTGTTTTCAGCCACTGTTTGAGGATGTTTATGTCACTTATCCAATTTCAATAAGGTTGGTTACAATTTTATCATTGTCTCCAAATTATTTGCTATTTAATGAACATTTTAGTTTTCAAATTTGAACAACTTTTATTTTTACTTTAAGTTTGAATTTCCATTTGAATTTGAATTTGAAAAGAGATAGGATCCAAATGATGTTTAAGCACTGTTGATCATGATGACATGGCATTATCAAAATAGGATTATTGTGGCTAACCACTGGGGGTGTTACATACCACATCCGAGGCGCATCGTCGATCATTCGAGGACCAAACAATCACACGAGCACGACACAAAGATTTGTTAACGAGATTCACCAATATGACTACATCTCCGAGGCTTGACTACGGGCGCTCCTCCCCGTGACACCGTCTCAATACCACACACCGGCCACCCGGGCGCCGGCTCCCCAATGCGCGCCTGTGCTATTATGTTGGCATAGGTTACATCGTGTGTCCATCCTCTCACTATATAAGAGGTCTAGGATACAAGTGTCCTAATAGGATACGACTCCTACCCTGTCTACACATAGTTTAAATCCAAGTCCTACTATAACCTATCTTTGTACACGATATTCGACACAACTCTAACAGAGACACACAGGCGACCTGGGCACGCTTCATCTTCAACGCCTCCTCACATAGACGAGCACTTGGACATGACGACGCTGACATGACGACGACGACGACCGATCGTGCTAACCCGCACAACTCCTTGAACCTAACTCCCGGATGACGATCTTGACAACTTTGCGGCACCGTACCTCGGCACCACCGCTCCCGTCAACGATCACCTTCCACTGCCTTGCTGACGACAACCTGCCGCCTCCCTCCTTGTCGCTCCGCCGAACGACGATCGCCTGATTCTCCTCGCCGCTGCACCACTCAGCAACTTCACGGCCCGCCCCGAGACGCTAGTAGGGTCGCCACCCCGGGACAAGCGCTGCTTCAAAACGACCTTTCTCTAGATACCAAATCATGGGCTGGCAGCCTCATGACTTGGATTGAATTACCCAGAATACACATACAAGAGCACATTCGATCACTGCCAAAATTTTCGCTTGAAAAAAAAGCCAGCCCTCTTCCAACAACAGCGTAGCACAAACCTTCCCTCGGCTTTATATCACTCACATGACCAAACATCTCCGATCTCCATCTCTCCTCCCATAGAAGATGACATCTCATTGCCGTGGAAAATAACGGCATACATAGGGGTTATGTTCCTAGGGATTGGTCGCTTGCAGATGCCTTGCCCATCTATCTTGGTTCCTAGTTGGGTAGGTTATAATAGGACTATGATATGTGCATGCTTTCTTCGAAAACTTACATGTAGATATGTTATAGTTTCCCAAAAGAAATCTGAATAGTTTATATTAGTTGATGGACGGTCCTCATGTTCTAACACCATGTTTGTCTAAAAATAGAGTTAAAATTATGCTACATTTTTCTATTACAAATATCTTCCTATCTTTGTTTTCTCGGAACACAAATCTTTATGTCTTGTTTTGACTTCGTATAGAACATACTTGATTTACGGTTTCATGGAATGTGCAACATAATGTCTCAATTGACACTTGACATACCATCATACCCTTAGGAAGGCTAAATTTGGTGAACCGTAGGCACGTGGCTTCAGCCTCAATCCTATGCTGGATGGTGGGCAAGTAATTAACTGATGTATACATTTAACATGCTTTAACATGTGCTACTGAACCACTAGTCGTAAGTCTAAAGTTAAGGCATATTGAAAACTGGTGTTTTGGTTCCCCGCAAAAACCAAAAAAGAAAAGAAAACTGGTATTTTGGTGATCCATATATATAGCCATCGACATTTTGTTCACTCCATCTTATATGACACCAACATTTTGATCGATCAGCTATATATAAGTGCTCATGTATTCTATTCTTCGATATCCTGCGTGCCTAATCTTTTGGCAGAGATGGCCTCAACACAAGCTTTTCATAGTCAGCCATCTACAATATGGAGAACACATCACTTTGATCGTGTCTTGCATGGACATATTTCTTTGGAATGAGAGGCCTAGGGAAAACTTTGACAGCGATATGAGGAACTGTTGCAACCGCCACATTGTCTCGAGGGCAAGAACATTCACAATTAAGAAGAACATGTAGTTAATTAGTCCCCACACCATCAGGTTTTGACAGACGAACCTGCTGCCATTGCCGGCCACAAGCAGAACCTGGTGGTTGACAACTGCCGCAAGGATGTTGCTGACGATCACAAAGTCATACTCAGTTACACGCACCCAGGTGGGAGGAAGCTAGCAGCAGTACCACTTGCCGGCGGGGTGAGGTGAAACTGGGCATTGTAGTGGTCAAGGTTATTTATTCTGAATGCGAGTTTTTAATCATGGGGGGCCGACATTATCGGTTACCGCGGTAACCGAGAAATTTCAAGCAAAGTTCAGATGAAATTTAAAATCAGAATTTGAAATCAAATTATTTTAGCGCTTATCGAACTTGATCTATTCAGCAAGTCTTCTTTTGCAATGTCTATGTCCTAGAGTTCGATTCGGTCCGCCTGCATGTTTTTCAATACAACAGCCTTTTCTTGTCTAAATAAAGAAAAAAAATCTGCATTACCAATGAGTTGACCCTACAACCTCTCACTTGTGGCACACGAAGGGCCTTAGCTACCACTACACCATCGGCATTCTTGTGATTTGCACGGGGTCCTACCTTATTGAACTATTACGTGACCGTTTGAATTCAAGAAATTCAATGTTTTCGAGATTTTTTACTCAGTACAAGAGTTTCTCGTGGGGTAGCGAGATCTGTGGTTACCGGGTGGTAATCGATTTTTCCGCCCAGTACGCAAAACCCTGGTGGTGGTCAGGGACGGATTCAAGGGGGGACGAGGGGGGGCTAGAACCCCCCCCCCCCCCCCCCCCAACGATCGTGTCGCCCCCTTAATAGGGGTTGTTGTTCGCTAATTTTTCCTCTTAGACAACTGACCGTGGGTTGTTTTGCCCCCCTTGTCCCTGTGTGTCGTTTGTTAACGAGAAGCCCAAAAACAAGTAGCGTTGCAGCCCATCACAGAAGATAAATGGGCCAGTTAGTAGCAGGCTAGCAGCAGTAGTTCTCTCAAAAATAAAAAGCGATCTGTGTAAAGATAAATGAGCCACGTACACACAGGTCGCTATAATCGCTAGGTTTCCAAACTGCCTCCTGCAATATCTAGTGTCACGCCTTGTACCTTGCCTTGCCTGATATCGATCTTTTCGTGATTCCATCGCATCGCCGTCAAGAGAATCGGAGAAGGGAAGGGGACGGCCGCTGGTGAGCGCAGATCCTGATCTAGAAGCGGCAATAAAACGAGGAAAAATGTTCTAGTTTAATACTGTACGAGCATTAGATCAGTTCTTGTTTTGTCCTTTTCAAACTGTAATCTTTCTCCCAGTGCCACTATTGTTTGATTGCTTCCATAGAATTGCATGCTTTTTGATGTTCTGGCTTTGGAATTAGGTTGAATCAGTGAGTCGATCCCATCAATTACAGGGAAATTAATGAGATTTCGTAATGTGTTATCTATCACATTGTATTAATGGTAATTATTAGTTTGTAAGATTATCTTGTGTCTCTAGAGTTGTGAATTTGTTTTTGTCAGTAAGAAAAGAATTTGTAATGTATTTCTAGAATTTGTTTTTGTCATGTGAATGGAATTAATAAATAAAATCGGGCATGGTTGCAGACGGCGTTTCCATTGGACCAGACCCTAAAATTTTCTACCACAACATAGCAGTTGCCCATGAACTTTAGTGCGAAACCTCGCCCCCCCTATGCCGAAATCCTGGCTCCGTCCCTTGTGATGGTCACACCGTAGGACGAGGTGAAGTTAGGGCATCTACAATGCCAGGCGCCTGACTAGGTCAGTTTTACGGCTCGGCAAACATTCCAGTCTTTGGTATTGTGAGGTTCATGCAAGTGTAACTGTTCGCAGAAATCTGGACTAAGGTCACCCGCATCCACCAGGAAGCATCGCAACGGCGAGTAGATAAAAATTTACTAATTTTATAATCTATGTCTTATTTTCTGGTTTTTCTGGCAAAATCTAGGTTTTATCTAATCGTTAGATAGACCAGCTAGACTGAAATACGAAAATTTCATCGTTGGACAAAGGTCGTCTCTATATTACTGCTTCCATCCAGAATCCCTTTATTTAGGCATCACCAACCATTGGATCCTTCATATCTCTCCTTCTCTCTGAATTACTAGATGAACAGTTACAAACTAGCCTAGCTGGAGGCTCAATTTCTGCATGCAGGTTCTCAATTGACAGTCACACATGTGGTTGCAGTACAACACCTGAAAAAGGACTACCATGTACTATCAACAAACTGAGTGGTAAGGAGTTGAAGCTATAAATAGGAAGATAGAGAAATGTCTCAGCCAGTTCAGTCCAAGCATCAATACATGTTCAACCTCATAGGGCATGAAAGGGATTCTTCTTCTTTTTCGCCCGACCGGTACACCACATCATGAGTTTTATCATCCCTAGAGCTCACCATAATTTGATTTTGCATACCCTGCTTTGAATTTCTGTGGTACTATGCTGCTACAAATTAGTGTAGGGGTGTTAAGTACTAGTCAGCAATGATATATGAATGCACCACCACAGCGTTTTGCCACAAAAGAAAAATTCGGAAGGCATATGAACACAAATTTGGTGCTAAATCAGGTTCAAACTACTACATAAAACTTACTTCAAGGACATTCGGTGCAAATTCTAAATATTTTACATATGACTTAAAAAGATATTTGAAATTTAGGCGAGAATTTTAAACCTAGTCTGACTCTTCTGTGAGCCTCTTCCAATCCTTTCTGCTCAAACCTCCGATCATTGGGTCGGGCCATTGTCATTGCTGTCACTGTCGACGTTGCCTCCTTGGTCGCTGGAGAGGTGGATGACATCTCTCCGGCCCGCAGCGTACTCCACATACAGGCGGCACTCCGTCTCGATGCGCTCCGGGTAGCGGTGACGGAGCTCCGCAGTGTGTATTGTTTGTTTCAGAGTAAACAATGCAGAAGACTATTATAGCATTTATTTCCCGAGAACACACAAGCGCATAACCCATCTACAGTACATCTGCAAATTTCTCTTCCTCTGTCATCTCTTTCTTCTTTTCTTTTCAAGAGCGAGGACCAACAAGGACGAAAGGCTCAGGTGTGCACCCACATTGGGTCTTGCATGGTTGCGAGGAGCTCATGCTCATCTTCCTCGTGTGCCTCGCCATCTAGTGAGGCTCCCAACATCAACTTGGTCCTTCAGTAATGAGAAAATGACCCGATCTCATAGGATTATTTTTCTGCTATAACCGCAATTGTATTTTGTTGAAACAAGGCAAAAGATTTGCTATTTTCATTGATTAAGAAGAAAAGAGTTGTCCGGTTAATTAGAGGAAAACCGAATGAAAACCTAAATTACAAACCCCACAAGGGGCACACACGGACGACCTGGCCACAAACAAGATCACGACACAATCAACGACACAACCGTCGAGAGGTAGCACCGAACAACAAAGCAACGCCAAACAGTCGACCGTAGCGTCGAGGACATGACAACTCAGATTTTGCCGACGAGCATCACAGGAGAAAGTTGCAAACCTCGCACCGACCTAGTCTAGCGCAACACCTGAAGAGCACCGCTCGTTGAAAACCGCCCTCATGGAGTCATCGTTGCCGCAGTGGCCCCGCCGCCCGCAGCTCCGACTTCTCTGTCACAGCCAGGAACCAACATAGGCACACCCATTGGCGCACCGGACCTTCGGCATCAGAAGGACAATCCGTGATCCGGCTCTGCTCGCCATCGTCACCGTTGCCACACACGTCGCAACGCCACACCACCTCATCGCCGGTCGGGCACCCGCCGACCGCAATGTAGTGCACGCCCAGCCTGGAGGAATCATAAATGGGACCAAGATCTTCAAGACGGCGCCCCCAAGAGGGAATACAACGTTGAAGACGACGCCGCCGCTTGATCCAACCAGGATCATGACTTTCGCCCGACGATGTTGAGCCGAGAGCGAAGGATGCCCAAATCACCTCGACGGCGCCTCAAGGAAGAAAGCGACGCCCACGGGCGCCGCCGCCGCCAGCCGGCAAGAACCGGCCAAGCTTTCGCTCGGATCATCGACACCACCACTCCCACGCCAGCAACTCCACTGACCCGCGCACCCCTGCACAACAACAGCGCCATGACTGCGTAGGGACCACCACCACGCTTTGCTGTCGAGCCAACCACGGCAAACCACCAGCACGTAGACTGACGCACGTCCTCCGGGCAGGGAAGGGCAGACTGCCACCCCGCATCCTCCCATCGGCAAGATCTGGCGGTCCAAAGCCCGCGCAGAACGCAGACGCTGCAGCCCGAGCCGCCGGAGCTGTGACCCGCCGAAGAACCGCCATCGCCGAGCTGCCTAGACAGGAAGGATGAGCCTCCCACCACCAGCACACCGCGGCCGCCGCGTCGCCCGCACGAACTCCACAGCCGCCGACACGTCAACCACCTTCCCGGGGCCGCCGCCCCGGATGCCAGCCCTCGATGCCTGCCAGAGGTCACAGCTCCACCATGGAGCCGCCAAGCACCACGTCGTCGACGCCCGCCGCCCGCCGCAGTCCCTCGCCGGCACCAACAACCCCACCATGGAGCCGCCGAGCACCGGCCCGTCGACGCGTCGCGCGCCACTCCGCCTCAGCCACCGAGGGCGGAGAAGCCAGATCCGGCCAAGCCCGGCCAGGATCCAGCCGCTCCCCGCGCAGACGCCGTTCCCGCAACCCCGCTGGCCGCCCGCGCCTCCGGGAAGACGCAGTCACCGCGCGCGCGCTACGCCGCGGAAGAGGAGAAAACGCCCCGCCGCCACCCTCCCTGGGGCACGCGCGGGCTTCGCCGGCGGCCCTTCCGGCGGCGGCGATGCAGGGGAGTGGGGAGAGGAGGGCTTTGCGGCGGCGGCGCTAGGTTCCCCGTGTCGCCCGAGCTAGGCGACGCGGGGGTCACTCCTCTATGTGCCCAGTTATAACCGCAATTGTAGTGTCTGTCTAACAACTCATCGATCTGCCGCATCGTTCATGTCCTCCTCGATCACGACTCGAGACTCGCTAGTCACAAACCACCCATATGAAATCGGAAGCACAAGCACTGTCCCAAGTTCTGATCTGGCACTGTCAATTTGTCTTAATAAGGACACACGCTCCTCGCTAAGGTGCTAACCTCCAACGCCATCGTTCATAAGGCCCAGCGCCCACAAGGGCCGGCGAGCGCCTCATCGGCGAAGAGGCCGGCCGGCCGCATCCTCTTCAGCGCTGGCAAGCGACCAGTGTACAATATGATCTGCCCCCCTTTTCTCTGTACGTAGTAATCTACTCTTCGGCGTCATGCGTGTGCAGTAGTACGTCGTTGTGAGTCTTTCGACTTGGAGATTTGTGAAAAGTTGCATGCTCATTGGCCTCCATGTCGGCCTTGTATGACCGGGCTCTGCGCAAGGGGAGGGAGGATCCAGGAGCACCTCCATGAGGACGAGGACGGGTAGGAGCCTCGGAGGCGATGCAGGCAGAGAGAAAGAGGACGAAGATAGAGGCGGCGTGGAAGGTGAAGAAGGCGCAGTAGAGAAAGGCGATGTCCATGCGTGCGCCGTCGAGGCGGGCCGCCCGCATCGCAGTGCGGCGCGCCAGCAAGTCCTCCTCCTTGAGCCACTACTTGAGCAGCAGCCGGTGCGTCCCGCTCGCCGCCATCTGGCTCAGCGGGTGCCGCTGCTGCGGCGGCACGGCGATGAGCGCGGCAGCGTCTGCCATGGGCTGGATTAGCATGTGGATGGATGGATGGATCCTTCTTCTCCGGTCGGGGTCGTGTGTGTGGCGGTGGATTCGCTGGGCGGGGATGGTGGGTCTTACGTGGGGAGGTTTTGAAGGGGAATTTTGGCAAGTGTTTTTTTGAGAGAGGAGAGCGCGTGACTTTGGCAAAAGCGAGAGAGAGATCGCGTGGGAGGCGACCCACCGATAATCCTAGACGTACGGGGGTTTTACGCGTCTGTTATGGACCCCCTCTCGCTAATTCGCTCGCCCCCCTGATTTTCAGGTGGGTGGGGCCCCTCCACCCCCATTAAACCAATCACAATATGCCAACTCACAACCACTCCATAACACCCCCGTAATCTCCCGTGAATGTAGCATTACTCGGCGACCCACGATGGTCGGATTCGTTTGCAGGTTGCCCGGGCCACATGGGCTAAAGATTCGTTCACGGGCTCTGTTTGTTCCAGGCCCGCCTCTCGGAAGTTGGAAGCCCACCCCTCCGGCTTTCCTACTCGGTCTGCTCCCTCCGTCCCGGTGTATAAGTCATTCGCGTAGTTCTAGGTCGATAATTTAACTATCTAAATATGTATTATATTTGACAAAAAATATATATTTAAAAACTACATCCGTGTAGAAATCTAGTGGTATACTTTTCATGACATATAACACATATTTAATTTATCAAATCGATGACCTAGAACTACGCGAATGACTTATACACCGGGACGGAGGTAATATATATACACACAACCTTGTATAAAAAAAAAAATATATATATATATATATACACACACAACCGTCAGGTCACTCAGCTACATGACTCGTGTGCCTCCCTGGTTCTCCTTCTCAGCCTACCAACATCTACCTGGTACGGAAACCGTCAAGCTCTGTTCAGACCATAGGCAGTTATGCAAGTAACTCCGTGTAGGCATGAGACATTGCGTGCGTATGGTACCATGTGCACATGCTCCTTCAAAGTTCGGAATGAGGGGCATTGAAAAAATATCTTTAACTTTATCCGCAAAAGATCCTGAGCGATAGTGCCCACCGGTGGTCGTGCCGTGTAGCTTCCTTTGATTCATGTCATCTAAAACTTACATTCGCAGGGGCTGACCCACCAAACTGGGCAGCAAGTCGGAGTATCTGATGGTCAGTAGAAGTCCGACCGACAAGCGCCGTGGTCAACTTCTCACACCCATGCACTCATGTCCTAATGCAGTATGGAGTATGGCAGATGAAATTTGTTGTTGCATCAGATTACGGAGATATCACTCTTTTCCCCTGAATTTACACACATGTATTCAGTGGAGTATGCCAACAAGAGGTAACTTGGAATGGAAAATTACAGAAATGTAAACAGAAACTTATGTGAACAAACTAAGATGGAACGATGACTTGTAGTAGAAAAAACATGCGGAGCCATGAATCTGTATCTACACAATACGGGAATCTTTGTTTTTCTTAAGCATGCATGTAGCCCAACCACATAGATTCATTATCTATATACATGTGGTCTAATCCCATCCATCCATTCAACCCTACCATAATCATAACCACACATCCTGCCGCAATTCATTCAGCTGCTTAGAAACATCAGGGAAGCACACATCACGCTCGACGGGACCATGCGCGACGACATCGGCTGGACGGCAGGCGGCGCCGAGTACTCCGCGCGCGCGGCCTACGCCCTGCAGTTTTCAAGCCAACCACACACTGAGTTCAGAAACCTTATATGGAAGATCTGGGCAACGGGGCAGGTCAAGTTTTTCTGCTGGCTCCTGCATCAAAACCGGCTATGGTGCAATGACCGACTCCAGAGGAGGGGCTGGGAAAACGCATACTTCTGTCAGCTCTGCAATCGGAACCTCGAGACGTCGGTGCATCTCTTCTGGGAGTGCAGGGTGGCCAGGGAAGTCTGACAACAAGCAGCGACATGGAAAGGATGCGCAGCCCTGCACCCTACCGGCTGGCCAACGCCCAGTTTGACAACGGAAGTGGTGGCCATGATCGCAAGCAAGACGGAGTCGAGCCACAGGAGGGGGATACTGTCGCTAATGGCCCTTGATCGCTTGGCGCATTTGGCTGGAGCGGAACTGTTGCACCTTCAAGGGAAAGCAGCCGAGCGTCAGAGACATCATCGGTGCAGCCAGAAGCGACATGGAGCAATGGCGCCTCGCCGGCGCAGCATGCTTAGAGACCCTTTTCGGGGATCCAACGTGAGATATAAGATTTAGATTATCAAGCTAGCACTACTAGGAAAAGGCTAATTAGTGGCGCACCTGTTTTGGCCATTAATGGCGCACTATAGGTGCGCCACTATCATCACGCCACTAGTAACAAATACTAATGGCGCATCCCTAGTGCGCCATTAGTATACCAGACAATAGTGACGCACCACATAGTGCGCCATTACTATGCCTAGAAGTGCGTCATTACTATCTGACTTAGTAATGGCGCACCACATAGAAGTGCGCCATTACTAACAATTTTTTTTCAAAATTTTTTTCAGAATTTTTTTTTTCGTTTTTTTCTTAATCTCGGGTCACTGTGGCTTAATCTTGGGTCAATATGCTTAATCTCAAGTCAAATCGCACTCCATGGTCAAACTTTCCGGAAGGTCACCCATCCTCACACTACTCCAGCCTAAGCACGCTTAACTTCTCAGTTCTATCCAACCCCAGCATCAGCTCACTTAACAGGCACTTGTTGATATATCTATCATATCAATCCTATTAAACCTTGTTGATGTCTAAGACTTTGTTCATGTTATGCGTGTGATGAAATTTTGAAAAAATATTTCAAACTTCCCGGTCATATTACGTATCATATTTTGAACATTTTTTTCAAAAAAAAAATTCGAAACCAATTTTTTTTTTCTGTTACTAGTGGCGCACCTAGCAAATGGTGCGCCATTACTAAGTTTGAAATTTTTTCCATTTTCCCCCCTCTAGATCTTAAAAGCCCCGTATCTTTTATTCTATTAGGTTTTTGGGGATTCTAAAAATCTTCAACGGGGTGCCCATAACTTTTCCCACGTGATGGTTAGTGCTATCGGGCCAGAGGCCCACTCGAATCAAATATCCAAATCGCAGTGTGTTGGCAGTGCGGCAACGAGCAGAGACTCACGAAAGATGTGACCCCATCGCCCCGTCTCGAGGACTTGCGGCAAGGGCCAAGAATGCCCGGCCACGCCTCGTATTCTCACTCGGGCACCATCCAGGCAACCCGCCTTCACATCACATGCGGGTACCCCTCAGGGTCGACCCGCCTTCCAAGTAACAGTGTAAAGTCCAATTATCCGTGTGTCCATAACATCAGGGGAATCCGAGGTATCACCCTCGATGGATTCCTACTTGATGTATCCGTCAAGGTGAACTCGGAGGAATCACCCTCGATGGGTTCACACTTGATGTGTTGCACGACAGGGTCGTTACCGGAAGTGGTGAAGGAGGAATCACCCTCGATGACCACGACCAAATAGCTACTCTACAGAGTTAACATCAGAAGTGCTACAAGAGGTTTCACCCTCGGCACTCGATAGTAACGCTATAGTGTCGTTACAACTAAGGGGGATGATGTGCGGTGCCGGGGCCTGGTCTTCAATCCCGTTGATCGGGTCTTCTGATAACCCAGCGGGGCAATCAAACAAGTGGGATCACTGATAGGTCTCTACCCAGCCTATACTAGACATTTTAGGATAAGCAGGTAAGGTTTCAATAGCAGGTTACTATAAACAGGCTATGCATCAGAATAGGTAAAGCAGTAGTAGCAGCAATTCTAATACAAGCATGAGAGAGAAAGAATAGGCGATATCGGTATGCTCAAGGGGGGTGCTTGCCTGGTTGCTCGGCGGCAAAGGCAAAGGTCGTCAACGGTGGCGTCGGGCTTCCGAGCTGCGTCGGCCTCGGGGACGACGTCGGTGTCGGGGTCTACCGAGAGAGAAGAGGGGGAGGAAACAGATAAATACTCGGCAAACATATGTAACACAGAGCAGGCTACGCTAACGTGCAGTGCAGGGTTGCCTAAAAACATGTCTAAGTCATTTAGTTATTTTTAGGAATTTGTTAGGATTTATTTTATAAAAGCCAGGCACTATTCATTTATTGAAAACAGGCAAAAAGTTTCATGTTCATCTAGCTAAGGGCATCTGACAGGAATACAGAGGGCGTATTCAGCTTCAAATCGAAATTCTGAGCAACTTTCATATATAAATTATTTTCATCGGAGTTACGGTTTAAAGATATGATTTTCTAAAGTTTAATTGATTTTCTGGAATTATTTTTATTATTAAAATCGGCTGAAAATGAATTGTGACGTCATCATGATGTCAGCACTGCGTCAGCGGTCAGCGGACCCGCTGACCAGTCAACTGGGCCCACGCGGGACCCACTGGTAGTGACTGGGCACTGCCCAGTCAGCTGTCCTATGAGACAGACAGGTGGGGCTGGGTCAACGCCCACGTCAGCTTTGACTAAGCTGACGTGTGGGCCAGGGGTATATTAGTTAGTTTAATTAGTTTAGTTAGCCGGTTAATTAAACCATGTGGGGCCCGATGTCAGTGAGGGTTAGGGGTTTGGGTTAGTGGCTAATGATAGCCACGTCAGCGGCACGCCGGCGCGCTAACAACGGCAGGGCAGGGCACGCCGGCGGTGGCAGTGCGGCCGACTCCGGCGACGAGAGGCCGCTATGGTGGCACCGGTGGTTCGGACTCGGCGCGGCGCATCCAGGGAAGGAATCGAGGTGGCCGGAGACGGGCCGTAGCGGCAGCAGCAGCGAGCTGGGCGGCGGTGGCGCTCGGGGCGCGGGACTTCAGCCCGATTCAAACCAAACGGAGCAGCGCACCCGTTCGCGGGGAGCTCCAGGAGCACTACGGTGCGGCGTGCGTGGACGAAAGGGCTCCAGGGCGTGGAGGCTTTCGACCATGGCGATGGCCGGAGTACGGTGGCGGGGCTGCTAGCTAGGGGGCTCCCGGGAGCAAAGAGAGAGAGAGGGGATTCGAGGTGGTGCTCACGACGGTGCTGTAGGGAGAGGCAGTGGGCTCGGGGAGGTCCGGTGGTGGCAGATCGGCAGCGGCGATCTTCGGCGTCCGAGAGGGGAGGCGAGGTCGTGGGCGACGGCTCGAGGGCGTCCGGGCTCGGGCCGTAATTAGGGTAAACCATGCATGTATGAAGCATGTGGCTCTGTAGATGGCCTGCATGAAATTTGGAAATTTTAAATTTTTTAAAATAAGCTCATTACGGCAATTATGTAATGCCTAAAGTAAAGCACAAACATTGGCAAATATGTGCCGTAAACAGGGAGGGAACTCCCCACAACCAGTTACCGACCATATTAACCATGCTAGTTGAGGGTGGTAAATCAAAAGCTACATGTATCTTTTGCCACACCAATATTGCAATTGGGCAAATGTTGAATAATCACCCATAAACAATATTTCTTTGCATCCCTGCCAATGACATTTGGTTAGGTTACCTTTTGTCAAAATGTCACCTTTGTGTATGAACTGCACAAAGATCTTTATTTTCAAGGGGGGCATTAACTTCCAAATGTATTTATTTTGAATGACCGATCTTCATAACATTAGCATCCACCTACAACATGAAAGTCACAATGAGAAATCTAGAGTTCGTGGGCTACTCCGCAGCGCAAATTCTTCGCATGGATAGTTGCGAAAAACAGGTGATGGACATTAGAGCGCCTCACCGCAAGGGGGTTGCCGCATAAGTCTTGCTGCCCTTTGTGTGTACAGGAGCCAGAATCCTTGGACCACTTGTTGGTGCAGTGCTCCTTCGCGTGGACAGTTTGGTTTGATGTTCTGCAGGTCAAAGGATGGGGGAGCTTCACCCCGATGACGCATGCCCAGATTATCGAGTGGTGGACCGCAATAAGTGAGGCGGTGCAGGAGTGTCGAAGGAGGGAGATCAATGGCTTCATCATCTTGGTGCACTCCATTTGGTAGAACCATAGAGTGTTTGACAAGATCTCAAAGACAATGAGCTGGCTTTCTTCTCAAATATGGGAGGAGTGAAGGGCTTGGCAATTCGCGCGACAGCGGAAGAAGATTACCCGTTGCCCAGTGGCTACTCGTGAGTAGTTGTCATAGGTGTGTCCGGTGATTTGTGGTGCCTTGTGTCCTCCTAGACTCGGGCAGTTGAGTTGAAACTCACAACGATGTGCCCGCTAGAGTGGCCACCGTCACCGCCATGATTGTCATGGCAGTATCGTCCACCACCATGGCAACATGATGTGGCATTGGCAGTGGGACACTGCACCGCTAGAGCTTGGATCCAGCTGTGCCTCCAAGGCGAGAAGCTGCAAGTACAAGTTGCGAGGACGATTGTCTCCATTTTGGTGAACATGGACGAGACCAAAAGATTGAAGTGTGTGTCCAGTCCGGCAAGGAGCGTCGAGAGATCTGTGCATCGTCATCGATCTTCTTTCCTGCAGCAGCAAGTTCATCGATGGGGCCTCTCATCTCAGTGAAGTATGCATTGTCCGACATATCGTTCTTCTTCTTGTTCGACAACTGCATTCTTTATTGAATAATGTGAGCACGAGATTAGGAGGAACAATGCAAGGACTTCTTTACTAATGTTTTTGTTTTCTCGAAACACGGTTTTTTATATCTTGATTTCGCATTACCCGTATAGAACATACTTGATTTACCAGTCTCCACAATGCTTCACAGCATGCGTAGCATAATGTTTCGATGGAACAACTCAACATACAATCCTACACTTAGAAAGGCTAAATTTGGTGAACAGAGGGCACACGATTACAGCCTAAAATCCTACGGCTGTTGAGTCAAGAATACGAGACACTGGCCAGCAACATATGCTGGACGGTAGGCATAAGTCTAGCACCTGCTATTAAACTGCTAACCATAATTCTAATTTATGGCATATTAAAAGCTGATATTTCAGTCGATCGTTATGCATAGCCATCAACTTTTTGTTTACTCCGTCTTATATGAACCAACCAACCCTTTTGATCGATCATCCATATCTACAACTAGCACTCTGGTATTCTATCTCCTGGATATCCGTATGCATACCTAATCTTTTGGTTCATATGGCCACAACATAAGCTTGTCTTGTCGTAATCAGCTACGCATTCTACGATATGGAGAACGAAGCACAAGCACTTCCATCGTGTCCACGCACAGTGTGCATGGTGATGTGCACGCATTTTTTAGGAATAAGAGGCATAGGGAAAACTTTGACTATAGGGCTTGGAGCTTATGCAACCACCAGCCTGTTTTTAGCGAAGGAGCGCTCCCAGACAAGAAGAAAATAGAATTCACTAGTCTCCTTTCTCTGCCTTGTTGCTTCTTGACCGATGAACTGTCCATGTGTGTCAGCCAGAATCACGGCCGGGTCCGATGGATGACGAGGGCCTCGAAGATGGCGCTGGCGAGTGAGGCGACATAATTAGTCAGGATGACGAGGTTGACTCGTTGCATCAGGCTAACTAGCGGTGCCACTGCCGATGAGGAGGACGTCGTCCCGCCGTCTCGGAGGAGCTCGTTGTGGCGCTTGGAAGAGATCTCCGCGCCCCGGTGGCTCCAGGGGATGTCGTCGCGTTGCTCCGCCGGAGGAGGAACTGGTCGCTCACTCGGCCTCTGCATCATATTATGCACACAATTATATTTATTAAATTTAGAGCATCAAACATCCAATACACCATACAAAGAATAGGGAGAAAAACAAAGCTATAAACAACCAGACGCTAACAAGATATAATGACACAAACACATCTATACCTACTAACAAAATAAGGTGCGTATCTCCGGTGTTTTCATTTGTTCACCGTCGAAAAGATTTTTTTTCTATTCAAGGTAGTACTAAATATTTTTGTGTCCGCCTGCTAGAAAAGGAAAACCGGTTTCTCCAGAATTTTATCATGGGCCGCGCGCGCTGCTACCCAGCGAAGTCAACCCACTTATTTTCCTGCCCACACAACTGGAAAAACCTTATTTGCCGCGCAATGCGGCAAATAGTCGGAGCTTGGCACATGGCGCCCAAGAGTGGGTCGGTCCTTTTTTTGTGTTCTCTTTCTATTTTTTCCCTTTTCAGATCATTTATCTTTCTGTTTCATTTTTTCCTTTCAAGTTTATTTTTATTTTTCCCTTTTTGTAAATTAAAAAACACTCAGAATTTCATTTTTTCCAATTTTCAAATAATGTCCAGAATATCACAATTGCGTTCCCATTTTGAAAAATTTCGGAACTTTAATTTTTTTCTCATTCCAAAATTTGTTCCAAATTTTAAATGTTCCATTTATTTATTTTTTGATATTTTCATAAAAATATGCATTTTAAAATGTTTCAAATTCAAAAATTATTATTGTATGAGTGAAATGTTCAAAAATTAAAAATAATGTTCGCATTAAAAAAAACTCATTTTCTAATTTTTTTTGAATGTTTAAAACATATTCATATTTTGAAAAATTATTCACAAATTCTTAAAAAAATGTGTTTTATAAAAAGATTCATGTTTTCAAAAATTGTTTGTTATATTTTTAAAAAATGATCCCGTTTCAAATTGGATATCTCCCCCGTTGCAATGCATGGGCATATATGGTAGTATCCTATTATTGGATCATCATCCAGCCATGATGAAGAATCCCCATGCAAACATCTCCAGTTGAGTGCACCCAAAGTGCGTGAATCCACTGTCCTCCACATGAAGTAGGGTAAACCATGGACGTATGAAGCATGTGACTTTGTAGATGACCGGCAAGGAATTAGGAAATTTGAAATTGTATAAAATAAGATCATTATGAAAATTCCGTAATGCCTAAAGTAAAGCATAAACATTGACACATATGTGCCTTAAGCAGGGAGGAACACCCCACATCCAATTACCGACCATATTCACCTTGCCAGTTGGGGATGGAAAATCAAAAGCTACATGTATCTTTTGCCACACCAATATTGCAAACGGGCAAATGATGAATAATCACTCATAAACAATATTTCTTTGCATCTCTGGCAATGACGTTTGACCAGGTTACCCATTGGTCAAAATGAGACCTTTGTTTATGAACCACATAAAGATCTTTATTTTCGAGGGGGGCATTAACTTCCAAATGTATTTATTTAGAAAGAGTGGTGTTGATAACGTTATCATACACCTACAACATGAAAGTTATCACGATGTGCCCGCTAGAGAGGCCACCGCCACTACCGTGTTTGTCGAGGTAGTATCGTGCGCCACCCCCATGACTATGTGATGTGGCGTTGGCAGAGGGATACTGCGTCGCTAGAGCTTGGCTCTAGCCGCACCTCGAAGGCGAGAAACTGCGAGTACAAGTTGTGAGGATGATTGGCTCCATTTTGGCGGACATGGACGAGGCCAACAGATTGTAGTGTGTGTCTAGTCCGGCAAGGAGCACCGAGATTAGATCTTCGTCATTGATCTTCTTTCCAGCTGCAGCAAGTTCATTGATGAGGCCTCTCATCTCAGTGAAGTAGGCATTGGCTGACATCTCGTTCTTCTTCGTGTTCGACAACTGCATTCTTTAATGAATAATGCAGGCACGAGATTAGGAGGAACAATGTGAGGACTTCCTTACTTTCCTCTCAAAGGAAAAAATTTAAACATTTTTGTTTTCTCAAAACACGGTTTTTTATATCTTGTTTTCAAATTTCCCCTATAGAACATACTTGATTTACCAGTCTCCACAACACTTCACAACATGCGTAGCATAATTTCTTGATGGAACAACTCAGCATACAATCCGACACTTAGAAAGGCCAAATTTGGTGAACCGAGAGCACACGGTTAAAACCTCAAATCCTACGGCTGTTGAGTCAAGAACACGAGACACTGGCCAGCAACATATGTTGAACCGTAGGCATAAGTCTAGCACCTGCTGTTAAACTGCTAGCCACAAGTCTAATTTATTGCATATTAAAAGCTGATATCTTAATCGATCCTTATGCATAGCCATCAACTTTTTGTTCACTCCGCCTTATATGAAGTTATGAACCAACCAACCCTTTTGATCGATCAACCATATATACAACTAGCGCTCTGGTATTCTACCTCGTGGATATCGTAGCGTAACTAGTCTTTTGGTCCAGATGGCCATAACATAAGCTTGTCATAATCAGGTACCCATTCTACGATATGGAGAACGAAGCACAAGCATTTCAATCGTGTCCATGCACAGTGTGCATGGTGACGGGAATAAGAGGCCTACGGAAAACTTTGACTATAGGGCTTGGACCTGATGCAACCACAAACTTGTTTCCGGCGAAGGAGCGCTCCCAGTCAAGAAGAAAATAGAATTAACTAATCTCCTCTGTCCACATTGTTGCCTCTTGACAGACGAACTGGCCATGTGTGTCAGTCAAAAGCATGATCCGGTCCGATGGATGGCGACGGCCTCGTGGATGGCGCTGACGAGTGAGACACCATAATTAGTCAGGGCAAGGTGGTCGACTCGCTGTGTCGGAGGAACCAGCAATGCCACTGCCGATGAGGAGGACGTGGTCCCGCCGTCTCGGAGGAGATCGTCGTGGCGCTTGGAAGAGATCTCTGCGCCCGGGTGGCTGCACGGGATGTTGTCTCCTCACCTCGTCGCCGCCAGAGTGCATCGCTGGGCAAATCCCTCGCGTCGCCGTCAGCGGCGGGTCCGCCTTCCTTGTGCCCTCCGAGTTACAGGCTCGGGATGGCACCGAGGGCGTGATGATGTCACATTGGGCGATGGCGGCGGGTCAGATGCGAGGGCATGGTGCTCCGTCGCAGAGCTGCGGTACTGGCTCGGGAGCCGCCTGACAGAGGTGTGCACAGTCAACGGCGGTCTGCTCCAATGTTTGGCAGATGGTGCATCCGGGGACTATGAGGGTCGACGGGGTGCTTGGGGAGTTGCGGTGCAGCTGTGCGGGCTTGACGTCTACATTGTTGGTTGTGACTCCTTGGGGCGCCGAAGGTTGCGGATGTGGGAGCGGCTGGATCTGGCAGGACTGTGCAGGATCTAGATAGGGGTGGCGGCTGGGCTAGTGTGTGCGCCGGCGCATGCATGTGCTCGTCATGGGCGCAAGTGTGGGTGGCCCTGCCTAGGGCTTGGTTGAGCGGCTACGGCGGAAGCCTTTGGATGTGTTTGTGTCTTTTTTCCAAGTAAATATCAATTGTTTTTGTTAAATATTAAATTTGTAAGTAAGATGGTCAAAGCAGCAAAGCAGGAGAATGAGCCACACTATTGAGTGTTTCTGTGTTTTTGTGATGTATCTTGCCATGCAGCGGTGAAATCAGAATTGTGTGTCATGAGGCGGCATGATGCCGACGATGCCACATGAAAGGTTGTTCCGGTGCATCGTGATCTCCAGCTGATGTCTTGATCTATGGGTGCAAAGCTTGAATTGCAACTTTCTCTCACGAGGCTCATCCTCGAAGTCGTTTCCGCTCCCTCGACAGTCGACACATTGGGGTGACTATTTTGCATGGGTCATGGGTGTTTGATGCATCCTACTACAACAAATGATTGGTGGTTGTCTATGATGGAATAGAAGTCATCATATAATGGGAGATGGGTGATGCCGGTGACGTTGCTCGACTGCCTCTAAAGTGGTGTGTGTTATGTTTGTGGCTAGGTTGTCTGGTGTCTTGTTCTATGTGGGTGTGTTTTAGTGATTCTGTCTAGTTTTTCCAATAGTTAGCCGAATAACAATTTTCTTCTTAATTCACAAAGAATGGTCTTTGGACTTCAAAACATGAAAATACTAATCAAGTTGGTCGTGAAAGTAAAGCAGAATAAGGCAAAGAAAATGGAAAAAAATGACATCAAGACATCATGCACATGGCAAAAGCCTTTTTCATTATACATTGTCCTCGAGACAACTCGACAACAAAAAGAAAGAGCGCAACCGTCTTAACAATGTGAATTTTTATATTTCAAAATAATATGTTCGCACAGCTGAACTTCATCTAGAATTGTGATGGGATCCACTTTTTGTAGAGCTAACTTATACTAGTACTATCATGTACCGACTCAGCCATATATATCGGCCTTGATACGCTCAATTGAGGCCCCTTTAGCCCCGAGCCCCAGCTACTTTGATCGTTCCCCAACATACATGCCCCTAGCTGGTCACACAATTTGGTCGGTGCTGAAATCTCATTGAAGTTCCCAGCCTGGGCGTAGTGCAAATCAGTGGGGATGTGGGTATTATTCCTGATTTTGCAATGAGAGGCATCAGAAAAACATCATTTACAGTTTCATCATGTGTTCTTAGTGGCATTCACGCCTTGGTTTCGAATGATGCAACCAGCCAACCCAACCCAAACTGAACCGACGTCAGGGTTTCTGGACAAGTTACTCTGTACAACATTGTTACAATAGAGGGAACGTCATGGGGTTGATGTGCTAGGTGAACCTGCCAGTCGGCCACATCGGCGACAACAGGGTCCGACTGTCCACATGGTGTAAGTAATATGTGGAGGGCTCAGGTCGGAAGCACCAAAAAATAACAAGAGTGAGTTTCACTTTCACCCTGCTCAACAGCATTGTTGCCATTGGGATGGAAATTAACAAAACTGATTTGTGTCCGTAATGGAACAAAGGGTTAGTTTCTTGTTCAGCAGCAGTACCAGGCCATGTTCTTCTGCACTGGCCGTTAATGTGTAAGAGTTCGATTAGTCATTAGTACTTAAGAGTCCCTGGTTGCGTGTCTATATGACCATCCTAGGGTTTTGTGCACACAAAAACATGACCATCCTAGGGTGCATGGAGTATGATAAATAGGAAGCAATAAGAAATCAGGAAAGGCCGGGTTCGTGAGCGCGTGTTGTGTGTTTTGAACTGAGGTTTTCGGAGAGGTGTACATTAGCCCAACAAGTTGCGATCGAATTGCAGCAAATGCACACGAGTGGTCCTTGGGCAGTATAGAGCATCACTCTGTTAGGCACATCGATCAGATGACGGTGCTATTCTCCGTCGGGTGTGGAACAACTAAAATGGGGAGGATAAATTTACAACTTGTGATGGGTGGTCGTGGTGCAATGGTGATAGATGGCACTTGAGCCCCTTTTTTGTCTTAGACCTCGGGAACCATGGTAACCGTCTTGGGCAGAGCATGAAAATTCTGTAGCCTACGAGTCAGCTGGATAAATTTGAGACCACAAACCAGTTAAAATTGGCTATGAACACCCATTTATGTTCTAAGAGTTCACACGTGTAAGTGCAACGACGCGTGTCGATACGTCCACAGCATGCTGCGCAGGTGATTGTGTGCCAAGTGGGAGAGAGAACTTGAAATTATACACAGGACGAGCAAAGACGAGTTCATTTAGAATCAGAGATAAGCACCTTAGACTAATGACATGTCCACTTGATCTCCTTGAAGACGACAAGTTTTCTACAAGTATAGTGTGGTCGCTTTCACTTGATGATCACACCACTAGGTAACTCGAACTAACCACGGCCGGAATGGCAAGAACCTGAGGCTAGCTAGGGGTGTTGGAAAAAAACTAGTTCTCAGTTTTCCCTTCTCGAGAAATACATATAGTACCTTTGTTTTTCCACATGTACGGATGTGTGTTTTCCTTCACTAAATATCAATTACTTTGTTAAATCGCATGTTTTTAAGTAAGATGTGCAAAGCAGCAAAGCAGAAGAATGAACCACACTATTGTGTTCACCCTATCTAAAAACTCATGTTCCAATTGAAGCATACTCAAACGATGAGTGTTGTTAACCCCTAAAATAAGAAGAGAAACATTATGTTCGACCGCTGCTCTAGGTCCGATGGCATTGCAGCTTGTGTGGCGACTTGTGTGGGGATAATGTTGGTGGTGAGCAGAGCAGAGTCGCGGCATGAGCTTTGTCACCGACTGTCCTGTATCAAGTAAGCAGTGAAGTGAGAGTTGTGTGTCACACATGGCGTCATGATGGTGACGATGCCATGTGAAAAGGTGGTTCTGGTGAGTCATGACCTCATGCAAGTTTTGCGACTTTCTCTCATGAGACTCATTGCTGAAGTTGGAGCTGCTGCTTCCTTGATGCGTTGGGCTGACTATTTGGCATGGCTATAGGTGATTTGTGCATCCTTTTGCAGCGATCGATTGGTGGTTGTCCTTGTCCATGATGGAGGCAAAGTCATCGTGATGCCGACTACGTTGCTATACTACATCAATAGAGGTGTGCGTTAAGTTGTCATTGGTGGCCAGGTCGTATGAGGTGCCTTGTTTCATGTGGGTGTCTTGTTTCAGTTTTCCTCTATTTTTTTTACTAATTAATCTGGCAACAATCTTCTTCTTAATAAATCAAGTGAGGTCTCTGGACTCTGTTTTGGAAGATAATGAACATATTGATCAAGTTGGCCATGTGAGGCGGAAGAAGCAAGAGGGAAAGGAAAAAAAGTTGACATGAAGAAAACATGCACATACATGTGCACAGTAGGTGGTCGTGCACGCCTTCTTTTTGGGTTACATTGTCGTCAAGAAAACTCCACAACAGAAATAAAAGTGCAAATGTCTTAAAGAATGTGAGTTTGTGATGCTAATTTACAGAGGTTTTCTTTGGTTTACCCCATTTATAAAAGTTCACAATTTCCAATGCAATCCCAGGGTGAGGATTAAACCCTTAATTTTGAAGGGTAAAACAATCTACCTGTGTTGACAAAGAAGGTAGATGACGCGTTTTTAGCTCACATCTTCAACCTTTCTACACAATCTTTCATAGATAAGTTCTTAGTTTTGGCGACCACTGCGGCTTCAAGATGTCCTCCCAGCCGGCGAACGATTCCTCACCATGTTCCGTCATGCATGTCTGCATGTAGAGCCGTCATTTATCTTGCAAGGGTTGGAAGATAGGGTCCTTTTTATTATGACGTCTACCCGGTTGGAGGTTGGAGCACATGACCAGAGAAGTTTTCTCCCATCATAAATGGCGGTGTAGTTTTCAGATAGGACATCGTTCGTCCTAACTCCTAAGCAACTCTTTAATTTATTATCTTTTTCTATAGAATCTTTTTTTTTACTTTTTCCTGAACTTGTTGGTATTCCTCATATAAGGGCATTTTTCAACCGATCCCCTAAAAGTTAAGGGAGTAAATGGCAACCTATACCTTAGTGGAGTATATATACTCCATTAAAATTTCACCGGACCTAGCCAATCCTCTAAAGTCAGCGGAGTAAAAGTAAATTTGCATTAATTCAATCAATTTTTTACCGAAAGATGATGCATTTAAACATAAGTTCAACATAGAAACTCCTCGCAACCGAACATTATATGTAAATTTAAACTAAAACTAAACTATACTAAAAACTTAAACTAAATTCGGCCGAAGTGGAGGTTGAGCCAGTCCTTCCTGGTGAGGCCACCCTCGGTGCGAGCGGGGTTCGGGCCAGTGCCGTCGTCGTCGTCGTTGGGGAAGACGCTCCGCCACTCCTTGACGTCGATCTCATCATCGCCTCCCTCGTTGCCGCCCTTGTCGTCGGAGATGACAATAACTTCACCGTCATTGACGGCGAATATCGCCCACTCCGCCTCCACGAGCTCCAGGCACTACCGGCGGAGGTCATCCATGTAGGCCTCATTGGCGGTCTCCGCCTCGAGGCGCTCCCTCGTGTCACAGTCCTCCCGCGCCATCCGAGCGCTCACCACCCCTGGCTCCGGCGGGACGAGATGGACCGAAGCCGTCCCGAAGGGGAGGTTGAGCCTCGCCTCGCGGCCATGGAGCCGGACCTGCCACTGGTCGTACTCTACGGCCGCGAGCTCGGCCGTGTGGAACGACCCAACCCACATCCACTTATGGGTCTCGTGGTCGGTGATTTCCGCCACCCACAACCCCCACGATCGCTGTCGGACGCCGAGGTAGGTCCTCGTCGGCGGCCGCGGCGGAGGGAGCTCTGGGAAGTCCTCAGATCGAAGGAGGGGCGCGACGACGGGCAGATCGGGCGAGCGGCGGCGGCGGCTCGAGGAAGTGGCCGCGGACGACGACCCGTGGGCGTGGTGGCGCGGATCCGGCGATCGGGAGGAGAGGGGGCGGCAGATCGGGGCGGGGGACGCGGCGGTGGCGGGGCGAGGGGGAGAAGAGGAGGCAGAGGAGAGGAAGGGAGAGGGGGAGATTTTTACTCGACCGCCGCGAGCCAGATTAAATATAAGGAGATGAATAGGGATGGAGTGAAAAAATTACTCCACTAACCGGTATAAGAGATCGGTTGGGTGCGACTTAGAGGGAAAAAAACTCAAATTTACTTTCTTACAGCCGGATAAGGAATCGGTTAGAAATGCGCTAAGATGTTCACACAACTAAACTCCTTCTTCGATGGATTACTTATATATATGATCTCCGTTTTAGAACTCACTCGCTTTGTTTGGGCAATTCCAAAGTGCTAGAAACTATGAAGACACGACCGTCTCCATTTACATACATTTTTCTTCTTCTGGTAGCTAGTCTACTCGGGTCTCGTTGAAACTCTGAACCCAGCCTATGGCAAGCAGGCAATGTGGGATTCATGGCTTTCGATTGAGAGGCTTCAGAAAAACATCAACTAGATACAAATTGGCTATGCTTCGGCTTTCAGAGCTTGGTTCCAGTGATGCAACCAGGCAATCCAACCAAAACAGAACCCGTGTCACGATTTTTGGACAAGCATGGCCGTGCAAGAACGTGGCAACACAGTGGACATCAGGGGGGTGATGTGTCAGGTGAATCTGCGAACCAGCCACGTCGGCTGGCACAGAATCTGGCCGGGCCCATGTTTCTATTGAGAGGTTGTTAGTCTCTCCCATTTTCTTTTCCAATAGTTTTTTCGAAACGGTTAAAGTAATATTTTTCGAAACGGATCTGATCCAGTAGTTCATTTGCAAGAGTTTGATTAGTCATTAGTTCTTCAAGTCGCTGGTTTTGCGTGTATATTAACATCCAGGCTGTATCTTATGGTGCTTCTGAAGCAATAAGAAAACAGGGAAGCCCGGCCCTGGCTAGTTGGCAGAGCACCGAATAGTGAATCCTGGGCATATGCCGTGTGTTTTGATTTGAGGTTTCCGTGAGGGGTACACTCGCTCGTCGGAGTTACGATCGAGTTGCCACAGGTGCACACGGTTGATCCTTGGGAAGCATACAGCATGCATCAGCGTCACCGTGTTAGTCACATCGACCAGAAGATACGGAGGCGTAGTGGATTTCGGTCTTTGCCGGTGGGAGGGCTTCGTTTTTATATCTTGTTTCGAGCTTTGTTAGGGTTTGTCTCCTGCTCAGGAAGGCAAGACGGTGGCGGCTTTCTGAAGATGGAATAAAGGTCTCCCCGCCTAGCCCCGTTCCGGTGATGCGTCTAGCATCATCGGTGGGCGTGTGGAGGTGTGTCTCCGGCGGATCTGTCTTTGGTGGATTTGCTCGGATCTGTTCGTCGTTCGTCTTCGTTCGTGTGTCTTCAGGTTGGATCCTTTTGATCTACACTCTTCATCTGCGGCGGCTGCTATTCTGGTGCGTTGGTTCTATGGGGTCTTAGCACGACGACTTCCCGACTGTCTACTACAACATGGTTTGCTCGGCTTCAGCGGGGGAAGGGCGATGACAGCAGCAGCGACGCGTCTTCGGCTCGCTTCAGTGCTTGTAGTCGTTGGTAGGTGGTCTACGGACCTGGATGTAATTTTTATTATTTCTAATGTTCGTTGTACTACCATGATTGAAGATGAATAGATCGAAAGTTTTTCAAAAAAAAAAAAAAGTCGGTTGGTTACTTGTACTGTTCTCTGTTGGGTACTGACCAACCGAAGATGGCAGGAACCTGTAACCATCTAGCCCGACCCGAAAACCCGTTGCCTACATGCGGGCTGAGTTAAATTGGCACTGCAAAACCAGTAAAAACAATCGGCTATGAACACCCAGTGATGTCCTAAGAGCATCTTTGACAGATCCCCAAGCGCTAGAGGAGATAAAATTTGGTTTTACTTCTCTTACCGATGCCACCACAGCCCCGACTCCTAAATATACTCGTCCGTTGCCGGATGATGTAAAAAAAATCACTCCAAAGACGCCCCCACACCTCCCGTTTCGTCTGCGCCGCCGCGGCTAGTGGCGTAGCCAGCCAAGCAGCACATCCCTGCCCAGTACACAACAGTGCCAAACAGTGCCATTCCATATACAGTCAACAAAGAAACTTGCTGCCATGCCCCGGGCCAAGGCCCCTGTTTCCCAGGCCTGGCTACGCCACTAGCCGCAGATCGTCGCCGCTGCACCCCACCTCAGTCCGCCTCTCATCGGTCGCCCTGATGCAGCTCCAAGCACGCACGCATGAAAGCTCCACGGCAGCTCGGTGGCGCGCATGTGGAACATGCCTGCATCTACGGCGGGGATCATGAGTGTGGTGTGGAGCACACGTTGGTGCTGGTGTAGTCGGTGCGTGGGCATGGCCAAGGGTGTGCGAGGGGTTGCGGGAGCTTTACGCGTGCTGTGGGGCAGGGGACAGGGGTGCCGCAATGTATGCATGGCGTGCGTACAGGAGCGGGTGAGGCGCCGGTCTGCCGAGCTTTGAAGCTCCGGCTATGGCAGCCATGTACGAATTTAAGCCGGACGCCGCACAAAGGACGGGAAACGGAGCCGGTGAGGCGGGAAGAGATGCGGCTCACCTTGGGGAGGTCAATGCAGAGCTGGGTGAGGGTCGGGGAGGCGTAACGACGACGAGAGCGAGGTGGACTAAAATCATGACATATCTTCCAGGCTTGCCTACCACACCCCTTTTTAGTTTTTTTTTTTTAGAATCCATACATACTCGATAAACTGGTCAATGAGACGAGCTTTGCAGGCCGTACACAATGTAGCACGACATATCATCAGCAAAACAATCAAGAATGTCTTTTCAGCTTTCCAGATGGGTTCTTTGCAACATTTTGAGCTACAGGAATTAGATATAAAGCAAATATTGTGGATGGTTTGTTTAAAAATAATCCGGTTGCTTGGCATGCATGCACGAGACATTATCCTAGAGTGCCTAGCTAGTAAGTCGAAGGCCTGCCATTTGAGTGGAAGATGAAATTAAGTGACCTATGTATATATATAACTTATATATGTACAGTATATCCTAGTTAATCAATGGTCATAAATGTAATTTATTCCATCTACCAACTTATATTTTGTTGGTGCATATATGTACTTGCCCGGCCAAGCCTACCACAACACAAACTACTATACAGCTCGTCCAGTCAATTTTTGTTTCACCTACCCTAATAAAATTGGCAGTCGATCGACCTAGCACAGACCATGGACGATGAAGCATGGTACTGCATGTTTGTGGTAATGTGTGGACACATCTTGGAAGTTTGGAATGAGCGGCATCAGCAATGCATATCCAACTGCTACCATTTTTCCTTGGTAATCTTTGTCCGTTTCGTGGAGTTGCAGATTCATTTCTTGCTACCGTACGTTGATTTAGTGAGATGTGTGCTGATTTGTACACGTACAAAATTGGTGCCAAAGTGGTCGACCAAAGGATACTCAGAGATCTATCATCGCTCAATGTGCTCTTCTTCCAGCAGTATCGACACTAAGCGGATGCATCATGAGAAAAGAACGATTGACGAGCAGCTCCATCACCTCCTGCACCATGCTCGCCAAGACGGGTGAATCGTCTTCATTGCGAATCCGTACGGAGAGGGATGGCTTGGCCTGCCAGACAAGGAATATGGGCAGCATGCCGTTGGATTTCATGTTACCAGATGCAGCTTGGTTTGGTGCACATCCAGCCTAGTGATCTCTAAAATCGGCCTATTTTTTGTAATCAAAGGGCTCTCCGCCCTGTTCCACTTACTTGAATTGAAACATCAATGTTAACAACACCGTTTTACATGCCCTATGAGGATCAGATTGATATCTCACCAGCAGAGAGAGAAAACTAATAAAGCTAGCATGAGCAACAGAAATAAGCAACATATGATCATCTCGCTAGCTTGAGCGTCATTCTTAGTATCATTGCTCTAGAGTCCTCGCTCCTATCACCTGAATTGATCGTGGTTTCTTCAAACTAAGCTGAGCCGGGGAATTACCCTCCACTTGACTTCCATGATTTGAAGACGTTTGTCGAACAAGATACATCTTATTTTAGTTTGGACATAGCGTCCGCCAACATTTTAACAAGGCAAATGTAGCAGGTGTTGCCGTAGCATTTGCTATCCCATCAGGCCGCGAGATGCAGAGTGTATCACACACGTACTTCGATTAAGTTTCTTGTCTGTTTGCGATCATTATAATCATGAATGTATTTGGAATGTCATAATCTGATGGAGAACGTAAATAGCATGTTCTGTTGGTGTTAACAGATAAGATTCTTACTTACGCAACTGATAATCATACACACCTAAGCTTACCAGAATTTACCTGGTATGCATACGAACTATATATACATTGCATTATAATATCTGGCGGAAGGAATCTGTATGTTTATTCACATAATTTCTATTATCATACTACAATTAAAGACTACTCATGTGTCTGCCCAAGGGGCACGACATAATCTTTTATATATGGTGATAACGGGACAGGGACCAAAACCAAACATTGTTTTGTGTGCTCCCGATCAAGGACATCTGTGAGGGTAGGGACATTGTCTCCCTTGTTTTCCCCTCGATTTGTTAACGTGAGACCAATCCCAACAGTTGTTGCACTCATCAGGAAGTGGACGCGGCATTGTGCACATGTCGCTCGAGCAGCTGCACATAATGGGATAGAAAAGCCATGTTCTTTTTATAGGGGAATTCTAAACCATACGGTAACATATGTATCACTATGACATGAACCAGCAACATAGTACTTTCGAATCCAATTTATGTCATCTATGAACAACCATATTTTGCTCTTTCTATCTCTATTTATGCCCATCTAGCTGCTACCCAGACACAACTCATATACGATCACCCCTTGCGACTGGTCAGCTATGTGCTATTTTTAGCTCTTTGATTTTGCATGTCTGAGCATCACAAGCCTAGCTCGCTTATCAAATCTACGTTGTTTTACCTAGGTCACCGAAATTATCACTGTAACATGGATAAGGAAGCACCGCGTACCAACATGGGCTGCTATATAAACATACGTGGACTTGATTTTGGAATGAGATACATCAGAGAAACATCTATAGAAGGTTCTCCCCAGACCACAATTTAGATGTGTGTGGCTGCAGCAAATTCTTGAAGTCCTCTATACCTTTGAAAATGCAAAACTTCTATTGCCTAGTGCTCCAAGCTAAATTGCTTGTCATTATCACAGACATTGGGGAGCACCAGCTACACTCCAATGGTGTTTCGGTGTGGAGTACAACTATGTTCTACCACAAAGAGCTCACACTGAGAGCCATCGGATGCCACCTTCAGACGGTTTGGAAGTTCTCGTGGTTACTTCAGCTTTGTCATGTAAACAACACTTGCTAGGATCTGAAGGAAGCAACCTTCGAGTTATATCTTGTAGTTACTTTTTCTCCATCCAACCACCTATTTTCCCATAATGTCTGAACTCAGTAGCAATCAGTAAGATTTAATTCCGTCATAATGTTTCACTTCAAAAAATTTTGCCCCCGACTTGTATTTATATTTCTTGAGTTTTCATTCTGTGAATTTCAGCTCCATTGCTTCTCTGCTTGTCCTTCATACTATTAGAAATCAAATGGTAACATGAAATTCTTACCCTAAATATACACCTCTGAATTCAACAGAGTATGCCAAAGAAACGACTTACAATTGCATTATTCAGTAGATGGATATTTGCTTTGTTGGACTGATTGCGTAGTTCCACAGTCGTTTAAGACTTTAGTGCTTGCTCAGTCTAAAGCAATTCCAGGTCAATATTATTCTGATATCTGCCGGAATTTAAATAGAAATAGTATGTCAATCTAGCAACAGCCAGCAGCTGAGCATCGAACCATGAAGCACGGTGCTTGATCAGTCAATGCTCTGCTGAAACACCCTTTTCACCTGCTAGGCCTCTGCCCCTTTCCTTCTGAACTTTGCTGCCTCGTCATCAACAAGCTTCAATTGGCTGTTGATTCTGCCAGTGGCAACGGACAACCTCTTGCAGCCTGGTGGGAGGGTAACTCTCCGCGTCTGTCGAAGGATGCACCCAAGTCATGGACATCGGTCATTGCGTGTTTCTGGTGCGTGGTGCACAATTTGGAAGGAGCGGTACGTGTCTTCCGTCAGCACACTTGCTCGGTCACGACTATGCTTCATAGGATGTGGGCTAATGCAGGACGAAAGCACATTCTTCGGTGCTGAAAGACCAAGGGAGCCTGACTAATTGCAACGAAAGCAGTTCCAAATGCATTTCGTCAAAAAAAATTATGAGCATCGATCATCCAAATCTGATCTTCCACATGGATTCTTTGACCTAAACATCCTTTAGGCTATTTATGCAATTTGTCAAGGACTATGCCTGCACATAACACGATTGAAGAATTAGTCATGTGAGGTCAAGGATAATAGAGTCTCTACGAACACATGTCCAATGGCAGCATATGTGTGCAGGCTGAGTGCAACACCCCCACTTGAGTATCCTGTGTACTCCAGATTCTCAAAAAAAAAAAAAAAAACTTTGATATAGAGTCTACCTACCGGCCTACCCAACTCTGTTGGCGGCCTATGTATGTAACATTGACATGTGGTACTTAACGACACTGCTAAAAACCAAATTTATTCGGAAATGATAAATCTCGAACGCTCAGATTTTAAGCATGGCAATCCAAACGTTTTTCATGGCAACTTTACTTCAGGCGAGGTTGGCAATCATGGTAATTTTCTAACAAAAAAATGAACTGGGACAAAGTTGCCATGCGTTAACAACTAAAGTTGCCACCTCGCATCAACTAAAGTTGCCATAAAAAAACGTTTGGGATGACATGCTTAAAATCTGAACGTTCGGGATTTATTGGGGTCCAATTTATTTCATCTACCAACTTGTATTTTCCTTGGTCCACATATAGCTAAACAATCTTCTGATCACCTCATGTGTTGTTGGTATTCACAAACTATTGATCAGCCACATGGTCTATTTATCTAGTCTCTTTTATTGTGAGTTTTTGGTTCATCATACCACAACAAGCCATGATCGCTCATCCCATCCAAGACTACCACCTCTGGTGCTGAAATTGTCAATCGACATGGCCCGTAGCTTGGACAATGAAACACGTGTCCACGTGAGATGCCAAGTGTGTGCACTTTCTTTAGAGCTTGGAATGAGTGGCATCAGAAAAATATCTTTTATCTATCCAACAAAATTGTAGGTGAACATGATAAAAACCCTACTAGTACAAATGTGCTCAGCTGCACAGGCACAAACACGTAGAAAAAGTTCACAGCAAAAAGAAGACAAAGGAAGAAAAAGGACTGGACATGCCCAACAAATAGACAAAGGATAACCTAAGTGCCCCCAAAACAGAACAAAGAAAGTCGACATATGAAGCAGTCAGTCAGGCCCTTTGCTCTTCCGTGGGATTCATATGCTTTGTCGGTTGCCTATGCGGCTGATTGCACTAATCTAAAAACAACCGATCGAACGGATCTCACATTGGCTGAGAATTAAGAAATTCTCAGGCGACTGAGACTTAGCAATTCCGGGTGCTGAAAATATCAATTGGCTGGGCCCGTAGCTTAGACAATGAAGCACATGTCAACACGAGATGCGAAGTGTGTACACTTTCTTTAGAGTTTGGAATGAGCGGCATCAGGAAAACTTCTTTAACAAAGACCTATGTCTGCACTACAGATGATACCGCCTCATGCACATGGAATACTTTGCTAGCATTGTGCTAAGTATGCATGTTCCACTGTTCTCAGGAAGCTTAGAGTAATTAATGAAGTATGCTAGCTTACCGCCGATTGTACTATTGCACCTACATTTGTAATCAACTCTAGAAATGCATACTTGTGGAGTTAATAGGCAAAACAATTAATTCACAATGGTGATTCTAAAAGAAAACAAAAGTGTATCTTAACTTTTTCTTGATGAGGGAACAAAAGCTTGTTTGTGGAACAACCATTGCACAATTTCCAAATAGGCTAAAAGTCGTACTGACTCACAGCATCTGCATGTGTTACCTCACTAACTTCTTCCGCTAGTTTAAGCTTTTATTATTTTTGTGAAAAGAACTCAGATTATACAAAGCATCCCAAGCATAATAAAAATATTACATCGAGGTCCTTGGACACCGAACGAGCACTGCCAACGCCAGGAGCCGCCGATGTGCCACTGTCATCGATCCCATATCGGAGCCGGCTTGACTTTGTTGATGGCAGTTGGGAAATATTCATGCATATGCCCCTAAGGATCGGCGCCACGGAGCCACAGTTGAAGCCCTGAATCAGTCTGAAGAACCTACCATCAAGGCAGGAATCTGCGTTGGAGATCCGTCTATTCCGTCCTGATGTATGAACTCGAGGTGGACCTGAGCTTGGAAGACTGACTCGAAGAAGAAGCGTCGTCCTCAGTCTGAGCATCGCCCCTACGAGGACTAAAATCATAACATATTTAGTAGCAAGAACCGAGGCATCAGGATTCCTCTCCCCGCCACTGACCACCGGAGCGGTAGGCGGAGGGGAATGAATTCACAGGCTCGATGGCGGAGATCAAGGGGAGCAAGGCTTTATGCTAGTCGCATTGTGAGAGAGGAAAGAAAGATGATCTCCTGTTTTTGGTTCATTTAAGATAATTAAACTCTTTGCACATGTTGTCCAAACTTCCGAATCCATGATTGTTAAGGTAAGCGTACCGTTGATTAATCCTTTTTTTTTTCTATAGAAGTACTTGGTATTGGGAGAATCTGCCCAAAATATTTCTTTATGTAATCTTGTACTTCTCATGATAGTTGAACACTCATGTTATTTTTTAATATTAGTGATTGTTTAATTCTACTTTTTTTGGTTTGTTATCGATTATTAGTCTACACCGATGGTCTAAGGGCCAGTTCTTTTGGACGACTTAAAAAATAAGCTGCCTTTCCCTAGCTTAGAAAATAAGTTGTCCCTTCAATTTTTTGAGAATTCTAAATTAGTTATCGCAACTAGTTTAGAAGCCCCAATGAATAAGAGAGACGACTTAAGGGAAAAGCTAGGAATTAGGCGGCTTGTTTGTTAAGTTGCCAAAAGAACTGGCCCTAACAGTGGACAAAAATGGAAGGATTTGTTCTGTGAAACATCGAGAGAGCTGCTTTAGAAAAGAGTGAATATTGTAAAACTACCATTTTTGGGGTTAGGATACGAAAAACCTACCATATTTTTGTTTGCCGCTGACACCTACCTGTTTCGTGGTTTTCTATTTCAAAAAAACCCAAATGACCGAGTGTTTATCATTTGATCCGGTTTATGACATGCCAGGCCCACACCTAAGCAAACCGTTTGTTTGAATGTTTTGTTTTACCGTTAACTTACATGTGGGCCCACATGTCAATTCTCTCTCTCTCTCTCCCTCCATCTCCTCCCCTAACACCTCTCTTTGGAGCACGGTCGTCGTCCTGTAAAAAAAAGGAGAAAGACACCCACTCTGGCGATGTGACGGGCAGGTGGGCAGCGTGGCAAGGAAGTTGTGGTCGGAGGCGAGCATGCGCGAGGCGGAGCACTGCAGTAAGAGAGGTGGGCAGGCAATGGAGCTGCTCCTTAAGTGGACGGGCTCCTCCTCCTCGGGAGCCTAGTCCTCCTTCCGTGGGAGTAGCGTGGATGGAGGTGTACCGCAGTAGGGCCAGGAGCGAAGGTAGCCTCCCGCACTAGCCCGAGGTGCGCGCGACTCCTGGCGTCAACGACCCTCAGCCTCCAGGCACGGCTCCCGTCCATTGCGCGCGGAGGCGCCCCTCTGGCCAGGAGCGAGTGAGGAAGGAGCAGCGCGCGGCAGCTCCAATAATTTTAAATCAGGCCCAAATATTCCCGCGACGGATGCAGCAACTGTTAGAATATCAATGTATATCTCTTGTATTTGGTAGCATATGATTTGTAATCATCTCCTGCCTTATCTCTAGGATAGGCTTCTTGCCCTCCAAGCCATGTATTCTATATAAATTGCCCGAGAGGCTCAGTACAACATATATCATATTCCGTCAATCTTTCTCTCTCTATTATTCTACATGGTATCAGTCGCAAGTTCCTAGACCTAGCCGCCGCACACGTTTCCGCACCGCGCCGCCCCCGGCAAGGTCGATCTCCATGATCTGCTCCTGGGGTCATGCGACTCGTAGTAGCGTTCATCCGACTATCTGTGACTGGCCGGTCTTCTTTCTTGGTTCACCGATCATAGATCGGACTGCGTCGCCCACCGCCCCTCACCCTCACACGCCTCTACTCTGAAAATGGTGTCGACTCTACACCGGCCAGTTCGTCATCAACCGCGCGACAAGGCTGGACGCGCCGCACAAGGGACGCCTTCATGCGTCACTGCCGGCCGCTCTCATCTGCATGGTCTCCATCGCCAGCCCGTCTTCATTGTCATCGCTCGGGACATCACCGACAATGTCGGCATCGACTCCTATCCGTGTCTCGTCCACGCCATGGCGCGTACAGTGATGTCGTCGGTCTGATGAACCGACCCCGCGCACGTCCTCGTCAAGCACGTTCCCGAGCACGCGCCTACCACTGATCAAGCCACGGGTTGCCGCTGCGGCGTCCCTTCGGATCGCAGCGTCGCCACCCCGAGGTCCTCCCCGCGGCTGCCCCGACCCGTGCGCCGTCCCCGTCGTTGACCCTTCAGGTCGTCGCAGTGCGACACGCGGTCCACACCGCCGCCCCGAGGTCCTCCCCATGGCTGCACCGACTCGCGTGCTGCCGCCGCCCCTTCGGGTCGTAGCACCGCGCCATGCGGTCCACGTAGCAGCCCCGAGGTCTTCACTGCTGGCGCCCCAACACACGCGCTGCCGCTGTGTCCCCTTCGGGCCGTAGTGCCACTGCACGCGGTCATCTCGCCGTCCCCGTGCGCCCGACGTCCCAGGCTCCAACCTTGTCGCGTCCCTCGGCATGGGATCGCCACCGTGCGCGCACGGTCTTTGTCACGTGTTGGGCTCTTCCACGCTTACTTCAACCACCGCCGCCGCACTTCTACAGGCAACCTGCATGGCAACTCCTCGCCGTCGCAAGTCTCGCTGACTACGTCATTACCAATCTAGGCGTCCAACATGACCACTTCAGGTCGCTGTTGGTTTCGTCGTCTTCGTCTTCGTCCATCACGACTTCGTCGCCAGCATCATCTCATCCCCGACTACTTCGTCTACTCCGACAACCGCGGACTACACATACACTTCTCTCCTTGCATCTCTTCACCTCGCAACCGTCACGCCTCCTCTGGTAGTCCCCCCTACGACAATGGCGCACAGGTCATGATGGTCCCTGCCTTCGCACGCCCGATAATGGCAACATCGGTATGTTCCTTCGTCCCCGGCGCGTTCCTGAGTCTGGCCAGCTCAGATCGGTGCCTCGTCTTCCTCGGGATTGGCAGCGACATCCTCCTCTACGACTTCCTTGACCACGTCACCACCGAGTTCTTGTTTGCGTCCTCGGTTCTGGCATAACCAGAGTATGCCTTCGTCCCTGACGTGCGCCTGGTTCTGACGAAACTATGGTTGCACCTCATCCTCGACGTCTCTGACAGCGTCTCCTTCGGCATCGGCTTCCTCGACGACTGCCTCGACGCGCCTCCGTCACTCTCTTCGCGCACTATGCGCTTGCGGCTTCATGTACGGCTCCCTCGACACCGGCAACCGACAACGACATCGACCACGGCGACCCCTCGCATGGCTACCTCGACCACGGCTATGCCACCCATGCTCTCGGCTTCCTCGACTTCAGCACAAACGGGATATCACCTCGCTTGAGCACCTCAGCGGCTTCCTCTACAGTCAACATGTTCGCGACACGACACCGTCCACGGCGCTGACGACTGCGGGGGGTGTTAGCCCGTCGGCTTCTATCGTTGGTTTCTCTCGTCTGACCGTCCGCGACACTGCTGTTGTCTGCGACGCTACCGCTATGACTGCGTGGGGATGTCAGCCCGTCGGCTTCTACCATTGGTTTCTCCCCAGTTTAACCGTCCGCGACGCTCCTGTTGTCTGCGATACTACCGCTACGACTGCGCCGGGGGGGGGGGGGGGGGGGGTGTCAGCCTGTCGGCTTCTATCGTTGCTTTCTCTCCAGTCTGACCGTCCACGACGCTCATGTTGTCTGTGACGCTACCGCTACGACTGCGTGGGGATGTCAGCCCGTCGGCTTCTACCGTTGGTTTCTCTCCAGTCTAACCGCCCGCGACGCTCCTGTTGTCTCCGACGCTGCCATCACGACATATCTCTTGTATTTGGTAGCACATGATTTGTAATCTTCTCATGCCTTATATCCAGGAGAGGCTTCTTGCCCTCCAAGCCATGTACTCTATACAAACCACCCGAGAGGCTCAATACAACATATATCATATTCCGCCAATCCTTCTCTCTCTATCGTTCTACAACAACCAAATGGAGGGCCGGTTTGCAAGAGGAGAGGGGAGGCGGACAGCTCGCCTACAGCGGCGCTCCGACGACAATCCGGACAACCACGGCGGCGAGTGTGCGTGCGTCGAGCACGTGGTCCGCCATGGCCGTGAACCCCTGCCGTCCGCTGCGCCCGAGCAGGCTGCTCTCGAGTTCCCACGACCAGCCATCACCCTGCGCCGCTGTGGCCACCGGTCATTGCTCCTTCCGCCTAGTCGCTGCCGTGTGTCCCGGCGTCGCCCTAGGCCGCTGTGGTCTAGACTGGAAACAGCCAGCGCGGCCGGGGCCTCTGTGCCTTCCCCGATTGAGAGAAAGAAAACGAGGGATTCTATTGCTTTTAAAAAAATGTTTGCATGGTTTATTCTGTAAAAAAATAAGGACATATTTGTAAATTTATAAAAGAACTGGGGGATTGAAGAAATAGTTTACATGAGATTTCTTTTATTGGAATATGAGGAAGAGACACTGACATGGGGTCTCAACTGTCATAAACCTGATCAAATGATAAGCACTCGGTCATTTAGTTTTTTTGAAACAGCTCATTGTTTATTTCCCTGCAAGAAAACAAACAAAAAATCAAAACCATTTAAACCAAATGTCATCTACCAGCTCATTGTTTTCGCTGTCCACATATAGGCGCTCATGTTACATGTTGCCAAGTTGCTGCAATGGTCATCTACGTGCCACTTTTCTATCTCTTCTGTTCTCATCTACTTACTGGCTACTGCCATGTTGCTCCAGCCTGCAGCATAACACAGCATGCCCTCCCCCAACGTGACTAGGTCGTGAGGAGTCAAGACTCGTGGATAAGAAGCACTTCTTGCATGTTGACACCAGATGCTGATGCTTATGCTTATGCACCGTGACCTGCACGAGCTTGTTCGGAACGAGAAGCATCGGAAAAATAGCCTCGGTCGACACCCTTCCAACCCATCATGCGAGAGACCTTGCCGGATATCGGGACAGAATAAGGGCACGCCCGTCCTAGGGCTGTTGGACTATCATTCTGCAGTCAATAATGTTAGATCATGTGGATGATCTCAGGATCATCTAGCCCAAAACTGAACCACATCAGAGATGGGAATTAGAACAAACACACCTTATATTGATGATAACATCAATATAGTGATCTTGTTAGTTGCTGAAGATGCAGCTGTAGCTTCATCAGAGTGAAGCCCTTCTTTCTTCTCCTAGTTGATTCCTGCAGCTTATGGAAGGCGCTGGAGAGCCCTTACCATGACTCCTGTGCGGCTGCTGGATTGGGCAGCTAGGGGCGTGTGTTGCATATGCACCAAGGTGCCTTGTCCCGTTTGGACTTGTCCCCATATATATAGTCATGTGCACAGTGCCATGGGGGGACCCACCTGTCAGCTAGATATTTCTTGCCCCCAATCAGGGCACTTATTCAAATTGGAATTGCCAACTTGCTGCTGCTGCTGCAGCTGGCCCTTTAGTTTGGCCTTAGTGATCAACCAACATTCTCCCCCTTGATCATAAGGCAAAACTTATAAGCCCACTTCTTAATAAATGGTATACGAGATAAAAGGATTGCAACGGCCAATTAGTACAGCAGAACCCAGTTACTACAATATACCACCTCATTTTGAAATGGAACTTCTTTAGCTTAGGAGCTCCATGAACTTAATACTTATTTGGAAAACTTATGAACTCATTCCTTTGTTGGAACTTATACAGAGCCAATAAGATACAAAGGTCAATTAAGTACCATTGATCTAATTGACCACAGTACATCATTCCGTCGAAGAAACAAACCCGTCTTAAGTTTATGGGGAGATGGTGTTGCAATGGTCCCAAGAGTGCAGTTTCTCTTCATATATTCTTGTGCATATCCTTATGCGCGCGCCTTTGAAAAGAAGAGAAATATGTTTTTGTTTACAGAATCATAAATTTGTCCCTTAATAATAGGCTGCCATTTAATCTTTATGCCGGCAACATTAGAAGGCAAGCCTCTTTAAATATGATATTTGGCTTTAATATCTTTAGCCTTATATAATGCTCAACACTTATGCCTTAGATTTAATACTTATTCGTTGAGCCCTAAAACTTAATTCATCAAGGCCTTGAACATGTTTGATTCTGGAATTAATCTTTCACAATGTCATAGGTCTGACAGATACCTTTTGACATGTTACTCGAATAATCTACACTCTTACATAATGAATTCCGGGATAGATTTTTTTAAGGTAACTCCTTATTCTTAAATTTATATGGATAAGGGACATGAATCCATATCTTAAAGGTTTAGGGATTAAAGCATGCTACAACTTCATTTTGCATTCTTAATGATGCCTTAAAGAGAATTGGGTAGAGCCATTCCACAATATGGCTCCCCCGCAAGGGTGAAACTTTTGTGGATAAAACTTTCATAAATTCACACCTTGCCAATTACCTTAATGAACATAAGCATGCAATCCCTTAGTGTGATGTATCACACATCATTACTTTAGTGCTTATGCCAACAAGGCAAAGCTTTTCTTAATAAATTTTCCAGGGGTCCAGTCCTGGACTTTTGTCTGTCAGTTATCCCGGTCTCAAAGCTTAAGGGCGCATAATAACTTAAGCATTAGTGATGACATAAGAAGAAAACTTATCGCCCTTGAGGGAGTAAACATAAACCTTTAGAATGAATTTAATACTCCCCTTTATGGACCAATCTTAGTGAATCTTTAAAATAGTAAGAACATCACTAAGATTAATTTAGTAGCCCGAGGAAAAACCCTAGGCCTTATGCAATATCCCTATTGCTTATTGTCAACATAATATTGACTAATCATAAATGCCTTATTAAACTTATTTCTCATTGAGCTTTGTACCACTGTCAGATACTCAATTGTCTTGAAAATTAGTTAATCATCATGACTGATTCCTTATTATGCAAAAAGAAAACCTTTATGAAATTTCCATCTCTAAAATCTTAAGTTTGGTGACCATATATCCCTTTTCATAATTTATTCCCTCAAACTCCCATTTGCATTAAATTTCTTTCAGCAAGTCTTTCAGCAAGACGTGTTGCTTAAACTTTGATAGGAGCTTTTGCCACGGATTACCTTGGCAATCTGGGAGTTAGGAATAGCTCCTTTAATAATGTCAACAGTGGAGCACTTAATTGCCATAAAGCCCTTATAATTTAACTCCTCGCCCTTTAGTTTTTTTTTCAACATCATACTCTGTTTCAGAGTATCATAATTTTAATTATCCTCCTTTGGTTCTTTAGGAGGATCATTATGGAGAGCATAATTAAATCTATTTATCTTGCTTAGAAGAAAACTTATGCAAGATTTATCACTTAATATGTCATAAACATTAGAAGGAACTTAATGGCTAATCGTATGGCATTAACATTAAAAGGGCAATTAATTGTTCCTTATCACCATAATCATCACGCACTGAGGTAATAAGAATAATAATAATAATACCTTTAAGTATTGGAAATTCAAAATGAAAACTTAAGAAAGTTTGACTAGAAGTGGTACTTAATGAATGCTCAACTTTTATTTATAAATTCAACTTGAATTTCTTCAAGACATAAGAATCATAATATAACCATAAAATTTCTTAAGAGTGGGATAAAACATACCTGGAAGTTCAACTGCTCCCCCTCGAAATGTGGACGGAGCTGTTGCTCAACATTTCGACGAACTTCCATAATGAATATTCCACTTTCAGAGGAGAAGACTTATAGAAATAACATAAGTCACATTATAGGAATGGAGGATACAGGACTTCATTGTGTGCTAATGGAAAACTTCCATTAGCTTTAACATTAGCCTCCAGTCCAACTTTAAATTTTCTCCTCAAAACAATCTTCATCCATGAGGTCATAGTAATATCATACTTACAGTATCCAATTTTCTTGTGGATACAAATTCTTTTAAGCTTAATTCTAATCCACTTTATAGACTTTATTGTAAATAACATAATAAAGTGGACTTAAGTTTTCTTATGATCTCATATGATTTTAAGAAGCTTTTAAAGCTATTTCATTAATGCCATAAATAACTTCATAATGACTGCACTAGGGAATTACTCCCCAGATCCTTACTGGCATACTCCCCCAGACCTTTACTGGGTTTTGCTCCCAACTGGTATTAGTAGACAAGAAATTTATTGAATTCTTGTCAATGTCTTAGTAGTCAAAGCTTCTTTAATGAGAGCTCATCAATTTTCATTATGCATGACCTCATGAAAAATAATATACATAGGCTTAAATCATTACTTATGAGAAACATTAAATCAGCCGAAAAAACATTATGGCTGAATTGAAAAACATTAGCAATAGGGATAAAATGCATAATCACAAATTTTGATAGTGATCATACAAAACATAATTCTTTATGTAAACATTAATCTTTACGGAATGACACATGTATCCAATCAACTTTGGTCAGAATGAATTCACGTGTCACAACTTTATCCCAAAATAATATTAAGTCTCCAACCAAAGTTTCCCTTTGGTTCCATCTTAATTGGAGACAACTTAGTGATCATGATAATGACCACAAAAGCTTATAGCTTCGAGAATTAATTGATCTGGGAATTAACTAAATGACTTATGGCTATAATTGAAAACTTAATCAATTCATATATATAGCCATAAATCACAACATTAATCAGAGACACTTAATTGCGGAAGCATACAATTTAATTATAAGCATAAGTTTACAACAACTTAATAATCAATTAATTGGTTTATATCCTTTATTCAATTCCCCAAAAGTACTTTAATATTTGTGGCCTATTTCAAAATTTTGTCCAAAAGCCTTATGCACGAGAATTCTTTTCCCAGATCATAAACTTCTTTTGTCGATATGATCCACATCAGCTTTGGCCAAAAGTGTATCATAACAACTAAATTTTGTGATCAAGTATTCATTAATCAGCTTTGGCCAGAATAACAAATACCAGTCACACTTTATGGCCTCTTCAGACTTCTTTTACTGATCCGACTCACATCAGCTTTGGTCAGAAGTGAGCAAGAGTAGTAAAACATTTTGCAGTCAGATATTCGTCAACCAGCTTCGGCCAGGATGACAAACATCAACCACAATTAATTAAAATCATGTCGCTTTATTCTTCTTTTATTGAACCAGTCCACATCAACTTTGGTCAGAAGTGGACAAGAACAATAAAATTTTGCAGTCATGTACCCACTAATCAGCTTTGGCCAGAATGGTAAATACAGGCCACACTTAATTAATCAGAGACATTTAATAAAACAGCCTCATTAATTATGTATGGCTTAAGGACAATTTTTCTTCTTCTTTAGTGGGCAATAAATTATGACAATCCATGGTTGTATTAGAACATACCCATGAAAAGTCAGCATTAGGGATTCTTATGCCCACAAATTTAGTCATAATTAAGATAAAAAAGGCCACTGAGTTTCTTAAATAAATCAATCATTGATTGAATTTTGGGGAACATCATAACATAAAAGGGCCTCATTCAAGATAACACATTATGTATATTTTGAGCAACAATCTTTAGTTACTTTAGGGCTATAATTATAATTAACATAATCGCTCATAAAGAGCATCATAGCCCCATCTTAACTTGATTGCTCAAAATATTATTTAATTGAGGCCACATTTAATGTTAAAATCTTAAAGCTCTCTAATGGGAAAATTGATTAGAGAAAAACATCATAATCTTAAATGGAATATCGTTATTTTGAGATCAAGACTTGGTAAAATGTCTTGAAATAATTGATCGTAACATAATGGTCTTAGAAAACCTTATAATAATATAATACCATGGAAACATTAAATATGACATGAAGATATAACAACAATTATTATGATCATAAAATGCCATAAAGGAAAAATAACTAATTATAATAACATAATAGCATAAATAATCTTAGCATGACATAATATGACATATTGAAATATTATGAGAATTAAAATATTCAAAGAATTAAATTGCTAAAAATAGCCATAATAATTTATGCATCAGATTTAGCCCTAAAAATATTTACTTTATTGCATAAAATCTATTTATCATCAGGAAAAATATTTAGCATTTTCCCCTGAATTATTTATGCCTATAACAGAGAATTAGTCCAGAGCATAATTTTTTTTTCTCTGGCTAAATAATTTGCTGTGAGCTGCGCCAGAGAGGAATCCAACCCAGCCCCAGCTAGCTCCCCTGACTCCTCCTGTTCACAGTTGGCCTGGGCCAAGACGGCCTGTTGGCCCAGCCAAAACTAGCCGGCCACAGCGGTCAAAACCGCGTCGCAGCCCAGCCTCCCCCCCTTTCGTCCCCTTCGCCCCTAGATCCCCTTTCTCCACCCAACCCGACGGCGACAACCGCGAGAGAGGGAGGACGAGGAACGGCGGCAAAAAAACCGGCCACTGCGGAGGAAGGAGACGGTGTCAGTGAGCCTCACTCGCCGAGGCCCCATGCGGCTTTGGCCTGCACGAGGCTCTGTCGAGCGGGGCTTTGCCGGCGTCCAGTGCGATGCAGCCGCGCGTGCGGGCGTCCCCGCAGTGGCAACGGCGAGCGGCGCCATCAATTCCGGCAAGGCAGCGCCCCTCCCTCAACGGCAAGCGCGAGAAGAGCAACAACAGTCTCCGCTGGCGCAGTGGGTAGCCAGCTGGCTCGGGCTCGAGCCCAGGCAAGCCTGCCAGCGCGATGGGTAAGCTATGGCGACGCAGCACGGCGGCAAGGAACGCCTCAGCCTCCAGGTAAGCTCCCACTGCCATTATCCTCATCATTAGGATAGGGTTTGCCCCGATTTGGGGATTTTGGTAATTAGGGTTTCGGCAATTTGGGGATTCCTTTAGGATTTCACTTAGTTTGGTCAATCCCCTCTTTAATTAAACTTTAGCCGAAACCTCTTCATCAATTCAGGAGGGAATCAAGTAATTTATCAGCTAAGGTTTCAAATTGGGGAAATTCTTGATCTGTTTGGACTCAATTTAGTTCTTCCCCTTTAATTTAGTGCATGATTTGAAACCACAAGCCACATCACAGAGAGGAAATTGGGGAATTTCAATTTTAGGGTTCCAGAAATTTGGGGATTCTCCTTTAGGCTTGCATCAGATGCTTGATCCCCTTTAATTAACATCAATATGGAACCCCATAATCATTGCACAATCTGTCAGGGCCATTACTTAAAGAATTTTTAGGGCCAAATAAAAAATTCAAGCTTTGATTAAACATAAGAACAGCTTGAACCTTTAGCTTAATTGAAACAGATCAAGACTGATCTATCATTTATAGGGCTCAAAAGGATTCAAGCTGTATTTAAACATAAGGACAGCTCGATCCTTATCATAAACAAGAAGAGCCCTTTAGTTCTTTAGCTTGATCAAACAGATCAAGCAAGAACTTGAGCCAATCATGGCTCAATCAAATGAACAACTTAAACATGAACATGAATTGCTTGCATAAGAGCATCTGGGGCATATGTCTTAATTAAAAAAAAAACACATCAGAACATTTACAAGCTGGATGCATATGCCCTTAACAGTAGCATGTAGGTATAAAATAAAGTTTAAGATGGGCTCAATCTTGAGCAAGAAGGCTCTGATACCATTGTTAGATCATGTGGATAATCTCAGGATCATCTAGCCCAAAACTGAACCACATCAGAGATGGGAATTAGAACAAACACACCTTATGTTGATGATAACATCAATATAGTGATCTTGTTAGTTGCTGAAGATGCAGCTGGAGCTTCATCAGAGTGAAGCCCTTCTTTCTTCTCCTAGTTAATTCCTGCAGCTTATGGAAGGCGCTGGAGAGCCCTTCCCATGACTCCTGTGCGGCTGCTGGATTGGGCAGCTAGGGGCATGTGTTGCATATGCACCAATGTGCCTTGTCCCGTTTGGACTTGTCCCCATATATATAGTCATGTGCACAGTGCCATGGGGGGACCTACCTGTCAGCTGAATATTTCTTGCCCCCAATCAAGGCACTTATTCAAGTTGGAATTGCCAACTTGCTGCTGCTGCTGCAGCTGGCCCTTTAGTTTGGCCTTAGTGATCAACCAACAAATAAGTCATAACTGGCCGGAAAACAGCGAACGGCGATGGTGAGGGTGCTTCCACGACGAGACGATCAATCCAAAGGTGAGGGCTGCCGCCTAGTTAAGGACTGTCGGCGCCGTGTTCGTGACTTCATGTTGATGCATGGTGGTGACTCGTGCACCACTCGTTCTTGCATTCCATAGAGTCTGCGGACAAACTGAGTCAGTCAACCGTGTAGTGGTGGAGTACGCCTCTACATGAGTCTGCATTCCATACTCAGTCGGCGAACAACCGAGTCAGTCAACCCTGTGATTGCCTTGTACTCCTACGTTGCATGACATGAGATCGTCCTCACAACTGGCTTCAATGGCTGCATAGGCAGTGACATGCCGTTTAAGGTGGTCTATGGTCGAGACCCCCCAGCTTTGCAAGACTACCATCTCGGTGCTGCTCGTATACAAGTAATTGATGTGCTTTCCATTGATCAAGACGAGTTCATTTGTGATGTCCGGAATCGCCTCCTTCAGGTTCAGCAGCACCACAAGAAGTGTCCAGGCGTGTCCGCAAAGGTCTGAACAAATGAGGAAATTTTGGGACCTCCGTTGAAGATGTGTTTTTGTGCCCGAACAGTGTCTGGGTTGTTCGTCTGGACATAGAAGGAGAATTTAGAGGCCTCGATTGAAGATGCTCTAATGACATGCATGTCCACTTGAACTTCTCGACGACTGCATGTTTTCTGTAAATATAAAGGGCCACTGTCACTTCACGAGCACACCACTAGAGACAATGAACTAACCACAACCGAAATGACAAGAACCAGAGGATAGGGGTGTTGGGAAAAAAACTACTTCTCAGTTTTCCCTTTTCGATAACCTAGGTGATTTCCCTGCGCGTTTCTGCGGGATTTTAAAGATTAATTTTGGATATATTCTATATGAATGAAATGATCTAAATCGTAAGCTATTATTTTCAAAAAGTAGTTATATGTTATCAAAGAGTATGCGTGTACATTGGACTATTGAAGATGGAACAATTAAATTGCGCCTGCTACGCATCAACCGACTGATTTCTAGACGAAATCAGTCGGGTGCGCGGAGAAGTCACGAGCGCTAGCGTGGTGTAGATCGCAATATAGGCAAGCACCTTGCTGGGAAGTACCGTCGCCGCTGCTGCACCGCAGACACCACGTGACTCCGGCGCGCAGCCAAGCGCGACCAGCTCGTAGGAAAAACGACGCCGAGCTCGGCACGACCAGGCATGCTGCAAGGCAAACATCCAGGTGACTCCATGGAGCAGCCGCGCCCGGTTAGCTCGTAGCAACGTTGGAGAGCGACCCTCGGCGACATCTGCAGTGGCCGCCGGAGAGCCGGCGACGCTCCACCTTAACACCGGTGTCCGCACGCGATGCTCCTGGGGCTCGTCGATGCTCCATCGCAGCACCTGTTCATGCTCCATCGCGGCATCGCCATGCTACGGCCGCCCGTCGATGCTCCATCGCGGCGTCGACATGCTCCGGCAGCGGTGGCTCGTTGATGCTCCATCACGGCGTCTCCATGCTCCGGCGGCCTGGCGATGCTCCATCGCGGTGTCGCCATGCTCTAGCGGCTCGCGACGATGATCCATTGCAGCGTCGATGCTCCATCGCGGCATCGCCATGCTCTTGCGGCCCAAGGATGCTCCGGTGGCCCGTCGATGGTCCATCGCGGCGGCGCCATGCTCCGGCAGCTCGCGGCGATGATCCATTACAGCGTCGATGCTCCATCACGGCGCCGCCAAGCTTCGGCGGCCCAAGGATGCTCCGGTGGCTCGTCGATGCTCCATCGCGGCGTCGCCATGCTCCGGCAGCTTGCGGCGATGATCCATTGCAGCGTCGATGCTCCATCACGGTGTCGCCAAGCTTCGGCGGCCCAAGGGTGCTCCGGTGGCTCGTCGATGCTCCATTGCAGCTTTGATGCCCCATCGCAGCGCCGCCATGCTCCGGCGGCCCGAAGAAGCTCTTGTGGATCGTCAATGCTCCATCGCGGTGTCAGTTCATGCTCTATTGCAATGTCGCCATGCTCCGGCGGCCCGACGATGCTCCATTGCAACGTCGCCATGCATCAGCGGCCCGACAATGCTCCATCGCTGTGTCGCCATTCTTCGGTGGCCCGACGATGCTCCGATGGCTCGTCGATGCTCCATCGCGTCGTCAGTTCATACTCCATTGCAGCGTCGCCATGCTCCGGTGGCCCGATGATGCTCCATTGCAGCGTCGATTCTCCACCGCGGCGTTGCCATGCTCCGGCGGCCCGACGATGCTCCATCGTGGTGTCGCCATGCTTTGGCAGCCCGACGATGCTCCGATGGCTCGTCGATGCTCCATCGCGGCGTCAGTTCATACTCCATTGCAGCGTCGCCATGCTCCGGTGGCCTGATGATGCTCCATTTGCAGCGTCGATGCTCCACCGCGGCGTCGCCATGCTCCGGCGGCCCGACGATGCTCCATTGCAGCGTCAATGCTCCATCGCCGCATCGCCATGCTATGGCGGCCCGACGATGCTCCGGTGGCTCGTCGATGTTCCGTCGCGGCGTCAGTTTATGCTCCATTTGCAGCGTCGCCATGCTCCGGTGGCCCGACGATGTTCATTGCAGCATTGATGCTCCATCGCGGTGTCGCCATGCTCTGGCGGCCGGCGATGCTCCATCGCGGCGTCGCTATGCTCCGGCGGTCCGACGATGCTCCGGTGGCTCTTCGATGCTCCATCGCGGCGTCGCCATGCTCCGGCGGCCCCAGGATGCTCCGGTGGCTCGTCGATGCTCCATCGCGGCGTCATGCTCCATTGTAGCATCGCCATGCTCCGGTTGCTCATCGATGTTCCACCACAACACGTGTCCATGCTCCATTATAGCGTTAGCATGCTCCAGCGGCCCAGCAAAGCTCCGCCGCAGCAATGATGACCGGGGACTTCGACTTGCAACGGCGGGCCCTTTTAACACGGATAGCAGCATGGGATCCTGGTTTGCGGTGCTTGCAGTAGAGACGCGGCAGCGGCGGCGGGAACTGAGAGGGAGAGAGAAACGGAAGACAGGAGAGGCAGCGTGGCCTTGCAACAACAGTGACCGGCGAGTCCGGCTTGTAATGGCGGGGCCATTTGGAGCAGGGGCAGCAGCAGGGATCTCGGTTTGCGGTGGCGACATAGGTGCCTACAGCAGGGGCGGCGGCTGCCGGCGGCGGCAGCAGCGTCGGAGAAACTGAGAGGCAGAGAAAGACAAGGGAGCCGAGCAGAAGCGTGGCCCATGCTTTTAGGTACGTCATGCTCGTGCGTGGAGATAAGGCAGCAGAGGAAGAATTGTGCCCGGGCCCCCGCAAGGATGCGTGGCAGTCATTGGACGCGGTTTACATTTGGTTGTTATCATCCGATTTAAAACTATCATTTTCCTTTGGGGTACGCAAGTGCTACAAAATAGTTCGAGTGGATGATGACGTGGCACATTTGATGACGTGGAGGGCTGCATATTGAGAGAATTAGATTTAGTGGGATCAACTATTTATGTATTACTAGTTAGCGTGCACGTGCAATGCACGTATTTCTTACAAAGAAAAAACATGTTCATCCTAGTTAATACGCAAACATTCAACAAAAATAAATAATAAGAGTTTAGCAATGTACTAATTAATATTTAAAAAATCAATAGATCATAATAATGAAGTAATGATTTGTTTTTGGCACATGAATAATGATTTACTTTGTTGTATTGAGCGGAGGAGATTTCCTATACGGAGATGAGTCACTAACATATGCAAACTTCTGATGCAAAAGGTATATATTGAAACTTTTGAGGGATGTTGTTGCATTCTATCGCTCTAGTATTCTCCCACAAAAGGTTGAGTCGGGGTGGCATGCGATGGGAGAGAGTCGGGCATGCGCAGGTTCGGCCCTGGCGGCGCGAGCACGAGGATACAGTGTGAATTTTCTAGCTGAGCGTGGGCAGTTTTGGAGGAGGAGGTACGTGGTGGAAGGAGTGGAAGGTGTGCGGCAACATTATATTTGACTAATGTGTTTTCCAATTACATGATATATGGTGTCATGATTTATATCCTAATGAAGGTGTATTTAAGATGAAATGATTCCTATTTTAGTGTTCTGACGATTATATGTGATGTGATGATTTGTTTCCTAATGAAAGTAGGATTAAGGTGCAATAATTCCTAATTAAGATATTATGGAGATGGTTAAAATTAATTAGTAAATATGTGAATTTGATGTGATACAACATTGAGACAATCTGGTCCATGGATGAATAATGGATATGTGGTTGATATCTAATGTTTCTGCCTCAACTCGTTTGTTTAATAGTAGTGGAGATAGGTATATGTACCTCCGTTTTTCACACGTGTTTGTGTGTTTTCCTTCAGTAAATGTCAATTGTTTTTTATTAAATAATAGATCCGCAAGTATGATGTTCAAAGCAGCAAAGCAAGAGAATGAACCACACTATTGAGTGTTTTTGTGTCCTTGTGTTTTGTCTTGCTATGAATCGATAAAGTCAGAGTTGTGTGTCACGGGGCGGCATGACGGCGACGATGCCACGTGAAAGGTGGTTCCAGTGTGTCCTGATCTCCATCGGATCGGATGTGTTGATCGACGGGTATAAGGCTTGAATTGCAACTTTCTCTCATGAGACTCCTCGTCGAAGTCAGAGCTGCGGCTACCTCGACGCATTAGGATGACTATTCGCAATGGCCCATAGGTGTTTGGTGCGTTCTACTCAGCGAACAATTGATGGTTGTCCATGATGGAAAAAGTCATCAGATCATGACGTGTTGCTCGATTGCCTCTATAATGATTCTGTTTTAGCAGATCATCTCTTCCTAAGGCCAACTCCAACGCACGTTTTCAAACGGACGTCTGTTTTGTCCGAATTTTGTCCGTTTGGGTAGGGCAATGGGGCGGCGCCAGCCGTTTTTCTAGATATGTTAGCGTCCCCAACGCGCGGCCGCATCTCGGCTGCATCTCTTCCAGCTGGAGGCCCTATGTGACTATGCAAATAGCCAAATAATGCAAATAAGCAAATAAATCAAACATTGCAAATAACTTTACGTCCAAATAAAAACACAATCAAATAGTTTTACAACCAATCGAAATTGTCTTGACTAGAAATGAACCGATACATCTACTGGGTACGAATATGAGTCCAAATATGCTCAACTAAGTCATCCTGGAGCTGCATATGAGTATGCCAATCACATATTTCACGATGAAATTGGGCAAACTGTTTAAAGGTTGCAAGTTCTTGGTGCTCAGGCGCAACATTCACCCTGAAAATCAAACCCTTGGTCGTAGATTGCTATCACCACGCTCATCCTCCACGATCATGCTGTGCATGATCACACAAATAGTCATCACCTTCCAAAACTTCTGAGTGCTCCATGTCAATGCAGGGTTTCGAACGTTACCCCGTCGAGATTGAAGCACACCAAAAGCACGCTCCACATCCTTCCTAGCACTCTCTTGCATTTGGGCAAATCTCTGTCTCTTCTCTCCTTGCGGATTGGGTATTGTCTTCACAACAGTTGAACATCGAGGATCTCAAAGTTGACCTCTGAGGAGTGGCCTTCTGCAGGCCTTGCGAACACTGGAGAACGTTGAAGCGTGTTTATATCGTTGTGAGAACTAGCCATGCCGAAGAAAGAATGCCATATCCACAGATCTTGTGAAGCCACAGCTTCTAGTATGAAAGTGGCACCTTTCACGTGCCCCTTGTACTGCCCCTGCCAAGCAAGTGGACAGTTCTTCCACTTCCAGTGCATACAATGTATACTACGAAGCATGCCCGGAAAGCCCCTCTCCGCATTGATCGCCAACAACCTTTCTGTATCAGCGATAGTTGGCTCTCTCAGGTACTCAGGGTCGAACACGGCCACCACGGCCTTGCAGGAACTATACATTGATGGGAGACATGTGGACTCACTCATACGTAAGTACTCATCCACAAGATTGCCAGGAATTTCATATGCAAGCATGCGAATAGCCGCAGTGCATTTCTGATAAGAGGAGAAGCCAAGCTTGCCAAGGGCATCCTCTTTGCACTCAAAGTATGGGTCATATCCTACCACTCCCTCCCGAATACGGCTGAACACATGTCTCCTCATACGGAAGCGGCGATGGAATTGATGTGGTTTGAAGAGCGTGGTATTCTCAAAGTAATGGGCATAGAGTAGGGTGTGGCTGCTCTCCCTATTGCGGTTCAAGGACGGAGCATGACCCAGGATTGATCCCCTGAATCGAGGCCGCTGCCTAGCAATGTGGTCATTGACGACCAATGCAGCCACCACAAGGTCTTCGTCATCCAAGGATGAATCATCCGATGAACAAATGAAGTTGTGAAAGAAATACTCATCCCCATTATCCATAGTACCTTGTGATCAAAGGGTCGAACACCTTGTGGTTGTGGCGGAGACGCGGCCGAAAAGAGCACCTCGAGCTCCCCTCACATGCATCAAAGCAAGGTTGGCGTTGGCGGGGGCGCCCTGCGGCTATGCAGCGTCTGCCGAAAGTTGTTGGGATTGATGGGCGGCGTCGGTGGCCGTAGCTTCTCTCTACTGGCAACAAAGAACCATGAAAGCCGACAAAAAGCTCCTCCGAAATGCGGGTGTGGGCCGGCCATGGCATGGCGTGGTCGTGCTTCGTCGGCCTTGCAGGAAAGCGAGGAAGGTGGCCGGGAAAATGGGGTACCGACGGCGGCGATGGCGGGGGGTGGATGGAGGGCAGGGGAAGACAAAAGGGGGTTGTGTGCCTGACGGGCAGGCCAGGGCGGTGGGACAAGGGCGTGCGTCCCACCCGTCCGCGCATGTCCGTTTCGACGCAAACGCGGCCCAAATTTGGGCCGGAAATGGGTCAAAAGCGGACGAAAAATGGAGGTTTGTCCGTTTGCTCCTGCGCGTTGGGCCGCGTTTTGTGTCCGTTTACCTCAAACGGACGCTTCCAGACTATTTGGGGTCATGCGTTGAAGTTGGCCTAATTTTTTCCAGGTTATGTATAGGGCTACGACTTCAATCCGTAAGTTGTCTTCACTGCATCATGTGAATGTGCGGACGTTTATGGCCTCTGGGTGCAGCCGGCTAGAATCGGTTGCGCAAAGTTTATTCAACCAGTTTAGCTGGAAGCCACTTGTAGATTATGTGGATGAGCTATGTAATCTCGGGTTCAACCAGTTGTGGTTGTGTTTTTTAACTATCTAGAACTCGGTGACTAGACTTGATTCACGTTTAATAATATGGCTATGTGCATCCTGTGATGTAGAGGCCGGAGTAATCCCCTTTCCGAATAAAAGAAAAAAAAAGTGTTACGTTGGTGGCCAGGTTGTCTGCGGTGCCTAGTTTTCTCCGGGTGTCTTTTATTGATTTTATAGTCTAGTTTTCGACTAGTTCGCCGGGTAACAATTTTTATTCTTAATTCATCCTGCAAAAAAAAAACAATTTTCTTCTTAATTCATTAAGCAAGGTCTCTGAACTCCAAAACTTGAATATATTGATCAAGTTGGCCGCGAAAGTAAAGGAGAAAAAGGCATATGAAAAAATGACTTCAAGACATCACCCACATGACGAAAGCCCTTTTCCGTTATACATTGTCCTCCAGACAACTTGACAACAAAAACAAATAACAAAACTGTCTTAACGTTTGAGAATTTTTACATCTCAAATAATATGTACTCCCTCTATAAATAAATATAAGAGCATTTAGATCATTATTTTAGTGATCTAAACGCACTTATATTTCTTCACGGAGGAGTACACACAACTGAACTTTATATGGAATTAATTGCGTTGCCACAAGCATGTAATGGGAATGGGATCCACTTTTTGTAGAGCTAACTTACCCTACTATCATGTACCAACTCCAAGCCATATATACCGGCCTTGAAAGGCTCACTTGAGGAACCTCTAGCCTGAAACCCCAGCTACTTTGATGACTTATATATATGATCTCCCTTTTAGTACTCACTCACTTTGTTTGATCAATTTCATTATGCTAGAAAAATCCTAGGATACATATATACATGCTCGTAGCTGGTCCACACGATTTGATCAATGCTGAAATCTCATTGAAGTTCCCAACCCGGCGGCCGTAGGCAAGGAGGCACATGATGCTAATACAACTCGGTGTGGATGTGGGGATTAATTCGTAACTTTGGATTGAGAGGCATTGGAAAAACATCATCTTCAGAACGTCTGATCATGCGTCCTTAGTGGCGTTCAGGGCTTGGTTTCGAATGATGCAACCAGCCAACCTAGCCCAAACTGAACCCGCATCAGGGTTTGCGGGCAAGTATGTTCCACCGAGACCGTGACAACGGAGAGAACGTCATGGGGATGATGAGCCGGGTGAACCTGCCAGTCGGCCACATCGGTAACAACAGGGTCTGGCCGAGAAGCCAAAAGAATCCATATGGTATGAGAAATATATGGGTAGAGCTGGCATAGAAAAAACAGCGAAGACAGACTGGAGAGTTCAGGTTGTGCTTTGAGTCATTAGTCATTAGTGTTTGGTGTCCCTGGTTGCGTGCGTATATGACCATCCTAAGATGTATGGAGCACGAAGCAATAAGAAAACAGGAAAGCTCTGTCTTGTTGGCAGAACACAAAATATTGATCGTGATTCGTGAGTGCGTGTTGTGTGTTTCGAATTGAGGTCTTCAGCATCAGCTCGGCAAGTTGCGATCGAATTGCAGCAGGTGCAAACCTAGTAGTCCTTGGGAGATATAGAGGATCACTGTGTTAGTCACATCAATCAGGAGACGGTGCTGTTCTCCGTTGGGTGTGGAACAACTCAAACGGGCAGGATAAATTTGTGTGATGGGTGGCCATGGTGCAATGCTGATAGATGGCACTTGAGCCGCTTTTTTGTCTTAGAACTCGGGAACCATGGTAGCCATCTAGCCGTGAGCATGAAAATCTGTTGCCTATGGGTTGGCTGGGTAAAGTTGGCACCACAAACCAGTTAAAATTGGCTATGAACACACCTGGGTGTTCTAAGACTTAACACGTGTAAGTGCAACGATGCATGTCAATTTGTCCAGACATTGCTGCGCAGGTGATTGCGTGCAAAGAAGAGGATTTTTTTTTAAGAATCAGAGCTAAGCACCTGAGACTAATGACATGTCCACTTGTTCTGCTTGAAGACGACAAGCTTTCTGTAAATAAAGTGGGGCCGCTTTCACTTCATGAGCACACCACTACATAAAACCAACCCCAACCGGAATGCAAAAAACCAGAGACTGGGGGTGTTTGGAAAAATCTAGTTCTCAATTTTCCTTTTTTGAGAAATATATATACCTTTGTTTTTCACATGTGGATGTGTGTTTTTCTTCACTAAATATCAATTTTTTTTGTTAAATTACAAAAATTTAAGTAAAGATTTGCAAAGCAGCAAAGTAGGGGATGAACTACACTATTGAGTTCACGCTATCTAAACACTCATGTGCCAATTATAGCATACTCAAACAATGGTTGTTGTTAACCCCTAAAATAAGATGAGAAATATGATGTTGCCATGTTGGGGACGCAGCTCTAGGTCCGATGGCATTGCAACTTGTGTGGCGATGATGTTGGTGGTGAGCGGAGCCGAGCCGCCGCATTGGCTTCGTCACCGATCGTCCTGCATCAAGGAAGTGGGAAAGTGAGAGTTGTGTGTCACATGGCGTCATGGTGGTGATGACGATGCCATGTGAAAAGGTAGTTTTGTTGAGTCATGGCCAAAGTTTGTGTCTTTCTCTCATGAGGATCATTGCCAAAGTAACGGTGATGACGCTGTTGTGTGGATCTGTCGGTACAAGGTTTGTGTCTTTCTCTCATGAGGCTCATTGCCAAAGTTGGGGCTACCACTTCCTTGATGCATCAGGCTGACTATTTGGCATGGCCGTGGATTTTTTGTGCATCCTGTTGCAGCGATTAATTGTTGGTTGTCCATGATGGAGTCAAAGTCATCGTGATGCCGACGACGTTGCTATACTGCATCAACAGAGGAGTGTGTTAAGTAGTCATTGGTGGCCAGGTTTTCTGAGGTGTCTTGTTACGTGTGGGTGTCTTGCATCTGTTTTCATACAGCTTTTTACTCATTAACCCGACAACAATCTTCTTCTTAATAAATAAATGTTGTCTCCGAACTCTGCTTTAGAAGATAATGAACATACTGATCAAGTTGGCCATGTGAGGGCATCTACAACGCATAAACGTTTACACGAGCGCTTACGAAAAAATAACCATTTAGCATCCGTATCAGAACGCATATCTCCAACGCTGGAGGTAGCATACAGGCGCTGTGTGAAGTAAAAATAGAACGAAAAGTCGATAGCGTCTGGTGGCTATTTTTGCGCCGATGCTTGCAAATTTCCTGGGATCGAACGGGATTTTGCAATAATGGTAGGGAATCTGATCCTAGTGCCCGTCCTTAGTGCCCCAATTCTAGATGCCCTGAGGCCGAAGAAGTCAGACAAAAATAAAAATAAAAATGACATGGAGACAACATGCACATACATGTGCATTGTAGGTGCTCGTGACACGCCTTCTTTTCGGGTTAAATTGTCGTCAAGACAACCCCACAACAGAAACAGAAGTGCAACTGTTTTAATGAACGTGAAGTTGTGATGCCAAGTTCATAAAGGTTTTCTTAGCTGTACACCCCAGTTATAAAAGTTTATAATTTCCCATGCAATCCCACTGTGAGGATTAAAGCTTACCCCTTGATAACCAATCAACTTGTGTTGAAAAAAAGGTAGATGGCACGTTTTTAGCTCGCATCATTGAACCTTTCTATACAATCTTCATAGATTCTTTCCAAGTTTCCGTGGCCGCTGCTTCTTCAATATGTCCTCCCAGCCAGCGACCGATTCCTCACCATGTTCTTATCTATCGATAATTTAATTTGTTGCCCAAACATTCAACGGATGCATCTGTAGAGCATATATTGTCGACGCCCTAAAGCATGGCTGCCTGTAACACCGTCATCTATCCTAGAGAGGTTGGAAAGCAGGGACCTTTTTATGATAGCATCTATCTAGTTGGAACACATTGCCAAAAAAGTTCTCTGACATCATGAACTGCGGTGTTGTTTCCGGATAGAGCCTCCTTCGTCCTTGGCAACTCTTTATTTATTTTTTATATGAAATGTTCTTTTTTTTACCTTTTTTCTAAATTTGTTGGCTGTGTCCATCTTGTTATCCGGAGGTTGGTTATTCGCTCATCGCGATTGTATCAACTTTATATATTTTTTGAAGAAATTGTCTTTTATCGAAAAAAACACAACCAACTGCGCAGCGGTGGGGTGCTGATATGCAACAAAAAATCATCCCAACGATCGTATACTTATCAATACCAACATGCGTGTGAAGGCTATAGAATCAGCACGGTCTTTTAGAAAACCGAACGCACAATCACTAGAAGTGCGCATCCAATTCCTTTTTGATGGACCTCGTCAAGAGGACAAGGTGTTCCTACGATTTCATAAATATTAATACATTTGGCTCGGTTAATAGGAAAAACTAGACTGGAAACTACACAAGCCTTGATTGATTAAGGCATAATAAAAAAAAAAACAATTAAGAAACACACACACACAGCGGCTGCCAGAACTTGGCTTCTACAGCCAACATGCCCGCTACCCGAAGAGAAATGGGTATCCAATTTCCTGCTACTTTTCTTCTGGGTTTGGTACCTCACGATCAGCAACCACCGATCCGAAAATAGTGGAGCCGCCCCCGCGTCGTCCTTGGCGACTCGGGAGGCGATCTGGCGGTGAAAAGAACCGGCGGCACCTCCCTCCTCCCGTCCCCTCGCCGCCGCTAGAGGGCGCCGCCGGCAAAGCCGCGTGGTGTTGGCGGCGGCGGGGCGATGCTCGTTCCAGCGATGCAAGCTGCTCAATCTACGACGGCGCTCAATCCATGCATGAAGGCTACAGGGGCTGGATGCTGATGGGGTTGTGCGTTGATGCTTTAGCGGCCACGGCTGGGGCTGGTTGTTGGCCGTGTGTGCTGGCCCTGCTTGCTCAGCGGCGGTGACCGGCTTGGTGTCCATCAAATGGAGACCTGGTAGCCAGATCTTGCTGTGGAGGCGGATCTGTTTCGCCGTGCTACAGCTGACGGTGCCGCAACAACGGCGTGGAGCGGTGTAGCGGTGGAACAGGGGTGGTGCGACCACGGCTTGCGGCGACCATGGAGATGGCTATGCCTTGGCGCCGTCGTTGCTGCAGTGGTCGTGGAGCACGTGCAAGACGAAGCTGTGTATGACATTATGCTCTTCAAGTTGTACGACAGTTCAGGAGCACATGCATGAGTTTGGTCATCACGTGCTTATGTCCATGTCACGGATAGGCACTCGACCGACTATTCCCGGTCATGTATGCCATGGAACGGTTCACCGGCCAGTCTGCCTTCCACAGTAAGATGCAATCTATGGACGACGGCTTGACGCAGAGGATATGGTTGTTTAGCGACGGCAGTGGTGGTTCTAGCGCTTCGCGAGTAGCTGCCGGGATTGCGGAAAAGTGGTGGCGACAACACATATTGACTTTGATGTGGTGGTGCTTGTCGAGTACCCAGTATCTGTTAGCATTAATCTTGACATTAGTTCACTAGTAGAAAAAGGCCCATTTGTCCCGGTTCTGGAACCGGGACTAAAGGGTCGGGACTAAAGCCCAACACCTTTAGTCCCGGTTCGCTTATGAGCCAGGACAGATGTGACTCCACGTGGCCACTGCGGCGAGCCCAGGCAGGAGGGCCTTTAGTCCCGGTTGGTAACACCAACCGAGACCAAAGAGCATCCACGCGTCAGCAGCTCAGGAGCTGGGGTTTTTGTTTTTTTTTTAAAGGGGGGGGGGGGGGGGGGGGTTGTTGGTTGTGTATGGTTAATTTAGGGGTTTCATATATTGTGTTAGCTAGCTAATAGAGAGAAGTGTCCTCTCTTATCTCCGTGCTTGGTCGACGCTACGTACTATACGTATATAGAGGACTCGACACGCTAGCTAGTAAGCAAATGAAGGAAACCATTAAAGACACAAGATCGTCATGAACATATACAGAGAGAAGTGATCGACCTCCTCCTTCTCCGAGAGATTGGTCGAACAACAAGTTTTCGTATATCTATCCGACGCTACTAGCTACATATATACAATATAAGATCTCTTACAATCCCTAACATCTAATGTCAAGTTCCACATGGTATTCTCCGGTTGGATTGATGACATGGTCAAGAAAGAATCCCGCCAATTCCTTTTGAATTGCTTTTATGCGATCTTGTGGTAGGAGTTCATCCCGCATCTGCCAAATCTAATTTGAAGAAGGGGGTCAATACATATATATGAATGAAAATCAACACAAATGATGGTAATAAAAAAATTGTGAATATTATTGCTTACACACTTCATATTGTTTTTCAGAGTAGCCCCGCTTAGAGGTCGTCGCGTTGTAGATATACTCGCAAACGTAGTATCCACAAAAATTATTCCCGCCTTCCTGCCACAACCACTTTACGAGAAATAGAGGTCAATCAAACTGATAATCAAGCATTATAAATGGTATTGATGAAACTAGCTATAATCAATGGGAGATGCGCGGAACTAGCTAGTAGTACTTACTTTCGGGTGTGTAAATCGCAGCTCCCCCGGCAGTTCCGGAGCTTCTGCGGTGAACACTTTCCAAACCCTGCGAGACAAAGAAAATAATTACTTGATATCAGGAAATGAACAAACTTGCCGATATGGTGCGATAATGATCGATTGAACTTACTTCTGGAGCATTTCAGTCATGGCCGCATACTCCATCTTTTCGTCTTGAGTCTAAGACGGTTACTAGTCCCTGCTCAAGCTTAATCTCTAGGAGAATAAAGTGGAAGCTACGCACGCATGCATAACTCATCAATTACATTACTATAACCTCGAGTAATAAGGGAAACCGAATATGCAGAAGACAGTAACACTCACTTGAAATTGTAAGGAAAGAGTATTTTATCTTTGTTTTGATTTTTAAGCAACGATTGTAGCAAGTTGGCCTCGGTTTCTTTCGCATTATATTTAACCGTCCATTCATCTATCAGATTTGTGTTAATGAACCCAATATCATAGATTTGTGCATTTCTGCATTCGACGATCTTCAATCTGCATAATATAGTGAGGTTAATTATATATACATGCAATGAAAGAGCTGAGCTATATATAGAGACTTAATTACAGAAGTAGTACTTACAGACAGTAGCAAGTGATGATTATTTTATCGAGGTCCTTTTGATTGAAAAACTGAAAGAACTCCTCAAATGGAACAGACAACAGATCAATTCCAACGAGGTAGTGCTCCTCTTTAACTCTCAGCGTCAAAATATCCTTCCCAGACTTGCAGGTGTCCATGTACCACTTATGGAATCTTCGCATCATCGTTGTTAGAGGAGGATCACCAGGTCTGACGAGAGGCTTCCCGTACCGGTATTTGTGTTCGTCCACCTCCATTGTATCAAAATATGCATCGTCGGGCAGGTAATCACCAGGATTGGTACCGGGCAGCATCCCCGGCAGATTTGCGACGATATCGCTAGACACCTTGAGCGGGGGGCATGATTGGTTTGCCTGTTCGCCGAGCTGGGGAATTTTGTTCCCACTTCTTCGTTCTTGTAACCTTTTGTCACTTGAAGTAGTTCCCGACCGGCGCACTCCTTTCACTGCCTTTTTAAGAGCGCGGACATGGTTGTCATCCGGCGGAGGCGGTGGTGGTCGCTTCAGGTTCTTAAAAGTGCGCTTCAATTTCACCGGATCTATCTTCTCCTGCGGAGGTGGATTTTTCTTTGCAAAAAAGTCCTTCACTTGGGCTTGACAGATCTCCTCGTTTTCCTCCTCGGTCATCTCGTACGGTAACTTCTCTAGAGGCTTGAGAGATGGACCGAATATGTATTGCCTCCCGCCTCTGGCTGTACTGCTAGACGCCGGAGCAGCCGGAGCGGCTGTGGCTGTCTTCCTTCGTTGCTTACGAGGCGGAGAAGGAGGCGGAGTGCTACAACGCGCCGGAGCAGCCGGAGCGGCGGCGGCTGTCTTCCGCTGTTGCTTACGAGGCGGAGAAGGAGGCAGGCTGCTCGGACGCGCCGACGCAGGCGGAGAAGGAGGCGGAGTACCGCCATGCGCCGGAGCAGCTGGAGAAGGAGGCGGGCTGCTCGGACGCGCCGACGCAGGCGGAGAAGGAGGTGGAGTACCGCCATGCGCCGGAGCAGCTGGAGAAGGAGGCGGACTGCCCTGATCACTCGCCGGAGGAGGAGGAGGCGCAGTGCCCTGACTCGCCGGAGGAGGAGGAGGAGGCGTCCAGTTCGGAAGGTGGATGAGCTCCTTCCGCCATATACATGGAGTCTTCAGAGCAAGACCCAGCTGAGTCTCCCCTTCACCGGTAGGGTGGTCAAGCTCGAGCTCCTCAAATCCCTCCGTTATTTCATCGACCATCACAACAGCATAGCCTTGTGGAATCGGAAGGCAGTGAAAAGTTGCGCCGGGTTGAGGAGGTGCAACAGAGCCGACAGCCGCCTTGACTTTGAGGTGCTGCCATTGTGTCATAAGGTGGCAATCTTGAGCCTCCGTGATAGCATCCACGGGGTAGCTGGGAGCCGTGAAGTCAGGCTACTGAAGGAGCTCGGTGGAAGCCATGCTGCTTCTCCGCTGAGATGGTGGGGTAGCTTCTGGGGTAGCTCCGGCAGGTCGCTGGCTCTGAACTAGTAGTGCTTGTTCCTCTAGCGCTCGTACCCTTGCATTCAGCTTCTGTAGTTCGGTCTGCTCCACTTTCGTCCTCCTCTCCCGGGTTTTGTAACCGCCTGCGCTGGGAAACCCAACCTTCCACGCAATGGAGCCTGCCGTGCCTCGTGTTCGTCCTGGGTGCTCAGGATTCCCGAGGGCCTGTGTGAGCTCGTCGTTCTCTCTGTCGGGAACGAACGTCCCTTGCTGCGCTGCGGCGATATACTTCTGAAGCTTCTTGACGGGTATTTCAAGTTGCTCCTTTGTTCCCCCAACCCCGAAGAACCAAGTCCTTGAATGGTCTGGCCAGTTCAATGTCTCTGGTTCGACCCCTTTATGAAGCAGGTCCTTCTCAGCCTTGTCCCACAACGGCCGGGATTTGAGGTAGCCACCTGACCCCGTGCGATGGTGATGCTCCTTCTTTGCAGCATTTTTCTTGTTTGTCGCTGACATCTTCTTACTCTTCTCCGATGTCTTGTGGGCCACAAATGCGGGCCAATGATCTCTTATCTTCTCAAATCGGCCGGTGAATTCTGGAGTCTTCCCTTTATCGACAAACGTTGATTTCAACTCATTCTTCCACCTCCTGAATAGATCTGCCATCTTCTTAAGAGCATGAGCCTTGACCAATGGCTCTATAACTGGCTTATCCGGATCCTCCTCTGGTGGTAGGGTGAAATTTGCCTTCAGCGCGGTCCAAAGATCATCTTTCTGTCTATCGTTGACAAAAGACACTTGAGGTTCTTCGCTCTTAGGCTTATTCCATTGGTGGATGCTGATCGGGATCAAGTCCCTAACAAGAACCCCGCACTGAGCAGAAAATGCTTCCTTGGTCCGGCTGGGTTCAATCGGTTGGCCATCGCCGTTGATTGCTGTGACCGTGAACCTTTCATCCTGGCGCAACCTTTTCTTCGGGCCTCGTCTCGTTACCGAAGTTCGGGTCGATCCGGAGGGCTAGAAAAGAAGAAAGAAGAGAGTTAATATGTGTACATACCAAAACAATTAATGCATCAATTAGCTTGTTAGCACAGGCTTAATTAATATATATACCTCGCCGGACTTTGCAACAGCTCCTTCCTCCGTTCGCTCACCGGAGCAGTCATCACGGTCTCCTTCTTCCACCGGCATTCCGTCACCGGAGCCATCATAATTATGTCCTTCCACCTCCATTGTTCGATCACCGGAGCCTGCTTCACCCTCTCCTTCTAGACCATCGGTGTCGTTGAGATACGACAAGACATCACCTCCGCCGAGGATTATGTCCCCCAACAACTGTTCTGCTTCGATGTCTCGGTGCTCCATAGTTTCTGCAAATATTACAACATGGCAATTAATATACAAACATGACAGATTGATATATTAGTGCAAACGTAGACCTAGCTAGCTTGACACTTCTACGGTTTGGGGTGGCCTCGACAACGCTTCTAGGGTTTGGGGTGGCCTAGGCAACGCTTCTAGGGTTTGGGGTGGCCTCGACAACGCTTCTAGGGTTTGGGCCGGACCGCCTCTCTCATGAATGTCCGACGTCCGGACCGACAAGGGATTTAACAAAATGATGCCATTCTGGATGTGCAGAAAATGGTCCTCGACAACGCTCTTTTAACTTGGTAAATTTGGGTGGCCTCGACAACTCTTCTAGGGTTTGGGGTGGCCTCGACAACGCTTTTTTAGTCCCGGTTTGGGTGGACTCCATAGTTGGTCGGGTGAGAGGGGGTTGATCGACGTCCCCCCTCATGTCTAAGTCAATGAACAACATGAAAATTTCTAAGTGAATGAACAACTCTGAATTTTTTTACATGTACTCCTACAACATGAAAATTTCTAAGTGATTGCCAAACTGTTTGCTAAACTTTTATACTTCATTTATATGGATCAATTGTCCAATATAACTATGTTCGCGATATGAGGCATTGGACATTATCTAGATCACATGCCTCAAAATCAAAGAAAAAACTCCTCTCACAACTATCCGCGGTGCCCAACAATATGAAATCATTCACAAATATTGATGTTGGACTCGACTAAATATGCACTCCATAGTCCAATCAAGTATACAAGTCCGCGGTGATCAAACACATACAAGTTACAAAAATTTCTATGCTCACAAAAATATAAGCCCGAGGGGAATTGAAGTTATCGGGGTTATGTTTATACAACAAATGGACATCTCATCTCATTTCATCTCATCTGAAAAACATAGCACATCTAAAAAAATACATACATACATACATGGAAAAAATTGCTATGAACAAAAAAAAACATCATATATGAACATTTTCTATATCCATCCATACATACATACATACATACATACATTGAAAAAAATGCTATGAACAAACACATCAGTAGTAATTATTTTTATAATGATTTGGCCTCAAAAAATTCTTTTATTAGTATTTTCAAACTCTAGAATGACCCTGTTGCACTAGAACTATTTCAAATAATTCTTTTCAAATGCCACAAATTTTTTGAGAAGTCCTCTGATGCCTATAGATCATTTTTATGCAAAAACCCACTTTGGTCATTTGAAACTTTTGAGCGCAACTTCCATTTTTCAATTTTGGTCCAATCTTGGCATTGAACTACAATCCTATTTTTTCCTTACTAAATTTTTTTGAAAAAATTACTCCAACTTGATGACAGTACCCACACTCCATTTCACCAAAAACCTTCTGATCCATAGTTCAAAATTTTCAAATTTTGTTCAAATGAAATTTGAATCAGATTCAAATTCCTTGCTGAAAACCTATTCTAAACCACTCCAAAAATTCTGAAATTTTGCCATCACCTTTGTCTTGCATCAGTACCTCACCACAAAAAATTCAGAAATTTCAAAAATGCCCAAAGCCATCTAGCATTTCATCAAACACCTTCTATGCACTGTTCATCATTGTAAAAAAATTCAGAAATAAATTTTAGAAAATTCAGAAGGGGGGGGCTGCTGCTGCTCTTCACTGTCCACTCCTTCTCCTCTCCTGCACGGCGTTGCTGCTGCTCTTCAATGCGTCGGGGCCGGCGGCGACCATGGAGCAGTGGCAGAGCAAGGCCGAGCTTGGGGGCACGCGAAAATGGGGAGCAGGGGACCATGGGAAAGGGGGTGCTCACTGGGGGCGGCGATGGCTTGAGGCCGGCGATGAGGACGGCGGGCTCGGGGCGGCACGCGGCGACGGGGACGAGGACGGCGGGCTCGGGGCGGCACGCGGCGACGGGGACGAGGACGGCGGGCTCGGGGAGGCGACGGGGACGGGGACAAGGACGACGGGCTCGGGGAGGCGACGATGCGGTCCGGCAGCCTGGCGGCGTCGAGGTGTTCGTCGGCGCCGTCGGGGCAGCAAGCGCAGGATCGAAGAACTGAATGGAAATTTTCACAAGTGTTGCTTATATACACTAAGCATTGGTCCCGGTTCGTGGCACCAACCGGGACCAATGCACCCTTTAGTCCCGGTTGGTGCCACCAACCGGGACCAAAGGTCTCTTTTCAGCAGCCCAAAGGGCGGGAAACAGAGACCTTTGGTCCCGGTTGGTGCCACCAACCGGGACTAAAAGGGGCATTGGTCCCGATTCGTGCCACGAACCGGTACCAATGCACCCCTTTAGTCCCGGTTTGGTGTCACCAACCGGGACCAAAGGCCTTGTGCTGCCCGCGGCCAAAAGTTTAGTCCCACCTCGCTAGTTGAGAGGGGCGCGGAGTGGTTTATAAACCCCACTGCCGCTGCCCTCTCGAGCTCCTCTCAAATGCAGGCTTATGGGCCTAACCTAACCTGTGGGCCTACTGGGCCTTCTATGGGCCTGAATCCTGGCCCGTGGTTGGGTTTCTAGTCGTATTCAGGCCGTGGTGGCCCAGTAGGTGGCATTTTTTTCTATTTTTTTCTATTTTTTGGTTTTTGTTTTTTGCTTTATTTATTTTCTTTTGTTTTTTGCTTGATTTTTTAATTCTTTTTGCTTTTAGGTAATAAATACTATAAACTTTCTGTTAGTGCCATTGTTTTTGTTATTTTAGTTTCTAACAAAAAAAATTATGATAATCCTTTTTACTATTAAAGTTTCTAACAAAAAAGTTCTTTATGAAAATTCTTTTTGCTTTTAATGTTTTGAACAGAAAATACTTTGCTAATTTTAGTTGCATACATTTTATATAATTTTAGTTTCAATAATACTAGAGGTTTATAAAAGCTTTTTAGTTGATTCCTTTTGCTAGCTATTAGAATTTCATTAAAGTTTTCTAGTTCATTCTTTTTCTATTAGAGTTTCATTAAAGTTTTCTATTTCATTCTTTTAGTTTATTATTTTTGCTATTAGAGTTTCATAAAAGTTTTCCAGCTCATTCTTTTTTATATTAGTTCATTCTTTGAGCTAAATGACCCTGAAATTGAAAAGCACTTCAGATGAACTCTGAAGAGGTTGAAAATTGGCATGGTATCATCATTTCACCCACATAGCATGTGCTAAAAAGTTGAGAGGGTTACGGCAAAAACTGGATGCACTTCGTGTACAAAATGGACAATCTCTTTCGAAGTATCAGGGTTTCGGACGAAAACTCATCTGTTACAAAGGGATTTCATTTTTTGAACTTATTTGAACTCCAGACTTTTTGTGTGTTCAAAATGAACCATTCAAAGCCACATCATCAATTTTCAACCCTTTCTGACTTCATATGTCTTCACTTTTTCTTCGCTTGTGTCCTTTGCTTATTGCGCCGTAACCATGGATATTCTTCATCGCTTAACAGGGTGCTTGGGTCAGCCTTGACTTTGAAGGGAGGAATTTCATGAAACTTTTCATAATCTTCAGACATGTCTGTCTTACCCTCCACTCCCACGATGTCTCTTTTCCCTGAAAGAACTATGTGGCGCTTTGGCTCATCGTATGATGTATTCGCTTCCTTATCTTTTCTTTTTCTCGGTTTGGTAGACATGTCCTTCACATAGAAAACCTGCGCCACATCATTGGCTAGGACGAATGGTTCGTCTGTGTACCCAAGATTGTTCAGATCCACTGTTGTCATTCCGTAATGTGGCTCTACCTGTACCCCGCCTCCTGACAGATTGACCCATTTGCACTTAAACAAAGGGACCTTAAAATCATGTCCGTAGTCAAGTTCCCATATGTCCACTATGTAACCATAATATGTGTCCTTTCCCCTCTTGGTTGCTGCATCAAAGCGGACACCGCTGTTTTGGTTGGTGCTCTTTTGATCTTGGGCGATCGTGTAAAATGTATTCCCATTTATCTCGTATCCTTTGTAAGTCAATACAGTCGAAGATGGTCCCCTGGACAACGAGTACAGCTCATCAGAAATAGTGGTGTCACCTCTGAGACGTGTTTCCAACCAACTGCCAAAAGTCCTGATGTGTTCACATGTAATCCAGTCGTCACACTCCTCCGGGTGTTTGGAGCTGTAACACCCTGGATTTTGCCCATTTTCTTTTTACCTTGATTTGGTCTGAATTTGCTTTTCTGTGGTGTGATAGTTTTGCAACCTGGATGGATCACCCTTCATTTTTCTACCCGAGTGGCTTGCCAACTTCAACACCATCCCAAGACCTTGTCATTTCCATTTTGGACCAATCCCAATATTCTTTTCTTGGGAATATTCCTTTTTCTATTAAAGGAATAACCCTGTTTGCCCTGAGTTGTGAAGCAACTCATATTTCTATCATTCCCAAAATTCTCAAATAATTCCCATAAATCCTTTGGGACATATCTTATACAGATATGTCAAAATATTCCTTGCCATACCCAAAAATGTTTCACAAATATTCCTTTTCTGATTCTGCCCCAGCTGGCAGTTTGTGAAGCAAGTACCATTTGTATTTGCTTTCTTGCTCTCAAACTTTTTGTGCACTCTTTCCTATCCATATAATTGCCACATGCCAAAATTCAACTTTATTAGGATAGTAAATCTCTCTTGGCTAATTTCCAAAGTTTCTGGGCAACTGGAATCTTTGTGAAGCAAGTACTAGCTAGGAGTATCCAAATGAGTTGAAATTTTGCAAGCATCTTCATGCTCAAATCATGACTCTCCACCAAGTTTCAACCCTATTCAATCATCTATGTGATCACAGCATCAAATCTTTGTTTCTGGTAATTATTATGGGTTGTGAAGCAACTATAATTTTTACTGCTCCATAATTCAGGAATAATTTCCAGAACATGCTTCTATCCATATCTCACTTCTCCACAAAATTTGGGCTCATTCCATTTCACCAATAATTTCCTAGATTTTTTCAAAGATTCTGTCCATTTGGAAGCTGTGTGAAGGAAGTACCATTTTGGTTTATCCAAATGGTATGAAATTTATACAGTATCTTCATATGCCCATATCAATCATATTATCCAAATTTCAGCCCAATCCCATGTGATGTGTGAGTGCTACTTCAAGATTGGCAAATCTGGTCAGTGAGGCCATTTGAACAGCAAGTGTTATCTACACTCATCCATCTGGGCTGAAACTTGTCTACAAGACTCATCTTAGCAGGTGATCACACTATGCCAAAGATCAGAGCCAATCACTAGACGAGTCTTTCTCACCAAGTAACAAACACCTTGCTGTTCTGGATAAAACCTGCTAGCTGTGGTCACCTCGAGTGCCACTATGCTCGTGTCTTTCCTCCTTGACCTCATATGTTGAATGACTGATCGAGTTGACACGGTGGGGTTGACCAGAACACGTGGCATCGTCGTGTCCATGTGGTGACCACCGCACTGGCACGCCGTGGACGCGAGCTGCACGTTTGTCAATGCGGGGCCCTCCTCTGCTCGTCGTTTCCGCGCGACTCGTCATGTCCAACAGCTCCCTCTTGTCATCGCCTTCCTCCCTAGATAAGCTTCCCCCTCTCCCGTCCCCTCCCTCGCAGTGTAGCCGCCGCGCCCGTACTTTGCCGCCGTCGAATCCTATCGCCTGTGAGCTCCCGAGCTCTCCCGAGCCTGCCCGACTTCAGCCGAACCCTCTCCACCCCTCCATGACCTCCCTGGAAGCCTCTCCTCCCCTCCAGGCGAGCTCTCAAAGCTCCGGGACTCCGGCGTACGTGTCGCCGCGGCAATGCTCGGCCTCCCTCGCCGCTCGCCTATTTATAGGCTGCCCCGAGCCCTCCCAAGCTCACCATCGGCCTCCCCTCATTCCCAGGACCCCGCCCCACTTCTTCCTCGAGCCGGAGAACCTCTCTCCGACCACCATCATCGTCATGGCCGCCGCGGCCCTTCTCCTAAATTGGAGCTCAACCGAGCCCCTCTCCTCCTCCCGAACCCTCCACCGTGCTCCCCTCCTTCCGGAGAGCCTCCCCACCCCATCTCCCCTCGCCGGAGTTGGCCGCACCACCGAGTCCCTCCACCACCGCCCGCTCCCTGTACCCCTCCTGGCGCCGCCCGTCCCCGCCTCCCCACTCCCTCCCGGCGCCCGCTTCGCCTCTGAACGGGTGCGGCTGGTCCTCCCGCGCCCGCCGGTGCCCGCGCCGTGGCCGGAGACGGCCGGAGCCGGCCGGCGCCCCCTCGCCGTCTCCCCTCCCCTGCTCC